>SNQJ01S0032288.1:37582-65334 GCA_010110895.2 Picea sitchensis
ATGCAGTCAACGATTTATCGATTGCTATAGTCCCTCTACGCCTACGACAGGGACTAATAATATTACTAAATTTGTCAAATATTAATTTAAAAACTATTAAAATTATTAATGAAAATAAATAAACGTTAAATGAAACCAAATTATTATAATTAGACAGTAAAATTGTTGGAATAATATTATTAAATATAAAAATGATATTAAATATTAACTAGTATAATTAGAGAATAAAATTGTTGGAATAATATTATTAAATATAAAAAAGATATTAAATATTAATTGAAATCGAATAATAATAATATTAAAGACTGGAAAAAGTTGGCTATATAATACATATTTTGTGGTGAATGTAAATGGTTAGGAGATTTATACTCGGTGGTTAGTGAGAAGGGTTTCTACCCTGGTAAATTTGAACTAAGGTTTATACCTACTAATGTGAATGTCAAGGTGAATATTAAAATAAAGGTATACTTGTGGGGAATTTGAATGGTGTAATGGAGAGTAGGTTTAAAATTTGAATGGTGGTTTAATGCACTTAGAAAATCAGGTGTATAATCTCCTTCTCTTACTTATTTTCTTTTCTTTTCAATATGAGCACTTCACCACATATTCCAAATCCTCAACCTAAAGGCCCAAGGAGAGGCCTAACAAAGTCACCCTACTGAGTATGAACATATAGAATCATCAGAGAAAATGAGAGTAGAGAGAGAAGCTAAACTTCAAAGAGAGTTAGAGACAATGCTTGATAACAAATTTAGATTGTTAGAAGACAATATTCATACATAGATAAAGAGTAGAATATCAGGGTGAAAATGGAGGCTAGAATACAAGTAATGGAACAAAAAAAAACAATCAACCCAAGAAGGAGAGGTCAAAGCAAATCTCAACACAAGAGATGGAATTAGAGAGCTAGAAGAAAAACTAACTAATAATTTGGTTCTAATTAGTTTATAAAATAAATTGGATATCAAATCCATCAAAGAGAAAATGAATAAGTTAATCTAGTTGGATCATGATTAATTTTTGGTATAAAAGAATAACAAGACACACGTTAATAAACAATAATAAAAGAAGAACAAAAAATAGACAATAAATTGAAACAACTTACATCATGGAAGCAAAGAGGCGAGGAAAAATAATGGAACATAAAGATAGATTGATTGGTGTCATAAATATGGCATACTCAGTGAATCTCTAAACCTAAGAATATTTATAAATAAAGACCTCATTCCAGAAAACCAAGCCAAATTAAGGAAGGAAGTTCAAAGGGGTAAAAGAAGCTATGAAGGAAGGTAAATGGGTAATAGTTAAAAAAGGATTGTTAAGGATATAAACCAGAATGATGAATGATAATAATAAATAGGAATTTGAGACACATAAATAAAATTCTAAAGAATTTCTAGTAATCCCTGACCTTCTTAAGTTTGGATAGACCATTTAGTTCTCAGTGTCTTTTAATCATCATCATCATCATAACAATTATTTATTTATTATTAAGAAATTTATGAATTAATAACAATACTTGTAAATATAGAAAATATTTGATTAAATACTAATTGGAAAATAATTATATACCATTAATGAAAATAAATTGATGTTAGTTGAAAAACTATAATACACTCCATAAATTTAAATATAATATATAATTCTAGATTTATTAATTAAATATTAGATTTTTAATTTTGGTATAAAAGAACAATGAGAGAAGAGGACACACTAACAATAATAAAAGAAGAACTAAAAACAAATCTTAAATTGAAACAACTTACATCATGGAAGCAAAGAGGCTAGAAAAAATAATGGAACATGAAGATAGTTTGATTCGTGTCGTAAATATGGAAGCAAAGAGGCTAGAAAAAATAATGGAACATAAAGATAGTTTGATTCGTGTCATAAATATGGCATACTCAGTAAATCTCCAAAATTATGAATATTTATAAAGAAAGAGCTCATTCCAGAAACCAAGTTGAATTAAGGAAGGAAGTTCAAAGGGGTAAAAGAAGCTAGGAAGAAAGGCAAATGGGCAATAATTAAAAACGAAAAAACTATTGTTAAATATAAACCATAACGATGAATGATAATAATAAGTAGGAATTTGAGACACGTAAATAAAATTCTAAAGAATTTCTAGTAATCTCTTACCTTCTCAAGGTTGGATAAACCATTTCAATTTCAATATAAGTTAATTATCATCACCATAACAATTATTTATTTATTATTAAGAAATTTATAAACTAATAACAATACTAGTAAATATAGAAAATATTTGATTAAATACTAATTGGAAAATAATTATATACCATTAATGAAAATAAATTGATGTTAGTTAAAAGATTGCTTGGAAAATTGACAAGTTAGAAGATTGTTTGGAAAAAGCAAGTTGTGTCGGCCCTACTCTCACTGGTATAGTCACCAATCTTCTTCTTTATGTCGATGATATCATTCTTATGGCAAGGAGTCTCCATGATCTTGAAAACCAACGAAGAAACCTCAAGAATTTTTGCTCCAATATGGGTATGACTGTTAATATTGATAAGACTAAGGTCATGATTATTAAATTCAATAAGATCCCTTATGATACCTTTGTATATGACAACAACAACTTGGAGGAAGTGACTTCATACAAATATCTTGGAATCAATATTCACCACAAGCTCAATTAGAATTATAGCATTGAGAAAATGATTATTGGGGGATGGAAAACGTATTATGGGTTTGAAAACAATTGTAAATTAGTTGATCTTTGGAGTTGGAATAAGAAGAAACTCCTCTTTGAGACTCTTGTTACACCTGTTATTCTTTATGGATGTGAAGTTTGGGGCTGTAGTATCTCTCGTGAATCCTAGAAAAAGATAGAGCAAATACAAAAGAATTTTATAACCTATAATCTCAAAATTAAAGGAAATACACCCTATCCCATCCTCCTCTTAGAAATAATCCTCTCCCCCATTGAGAGCATGGCTATGACTAGATACCTAATGTATAAGAACAAGTTAAACAACATGAAAGACAAGAGGCTTCCTAAAATTGCTTCAAAATCGAGTCATAACCACCATTGACTCAAGCGAGGATGGCATAAAGATGCTCGGTCATGGCTAAACTATTGGGAAATCATGGAAGACACCATTTTGTAGAATAAATATACTATTAAAAAATGTCAAATCAAAATTTAAGGAGAAAATGTGGTGTGTTAAAGAGTTAGAGGAAAAAATAAAATTAAGGTATTATAAGGATGTAATCAACCCCAATCTAGAAGATCAAAATTATCTATTTGTTTTGCCAAGTGTAAAGAAAAAAATAAGCATTGCTAAGATAAGAACAAATTCACACGAGCTCCATAGTGAAACTGGGCACTGGTCAATTCCTAAAACACCATGGGATGAAAGAGTGTGTCACCTTTGTGACACTGAGAAGATTGAAGATGAAAAACACTTTCTCTTAGATTGTCCAACCTATACCCATATTAGATCTCATTTTCAAAATATTTGTCACACTACCAACCTTTTTTTTCCAACTGAAAAATTCCTCAATTATATTAAAATATAATTTGTTTTCATAACGAAATGATACAAACGTTGCTATGTGTAGTCAACTGCAAAATTAATGTATGAAGTTGACATACTTTTTTCTATAATAGTCTTTTTACCAGCAGAAGGATGTATTCTACTAGTATTACAAGGAAGATTGCTGGCTATGTTGTACATTTACAAAAATAAAAGTGCAATGGTCTTTTTCCAGGAGATGTAACATATGTCTTTCTTAACTTTGTAAAGTAAAAATCTGAAATTAAAATAGAGTTATGTAGAGGGGGGGTCCCTCGTGACCATCAATCCATAAACTGTAATTTAGGATTCCCACTTTTTTTTTGAAGCGCCATCTTTGAAAGTTGATCCGCTGAATTGTTGTGCTCACAGTAAATGTGGTTGTAGATGAGCTTTCTGAAAGTAGGTTGCAACATTCTGATTTTGTCCTTCCAGGCCATAAGGGAGATAGCTCGGAGGTCTGCCATGTTGTTCAACCACTCTATAATTGTTTTGGAATCCCGAAGCACCTGAAGGGCATTAATATGGAGTCTAGAGGCCAAATATAATGTGGCCCAGGAGCCCAAAAGCTAGGCCCTGGTGTTGGTGCCTGGACCACAATTGAAAGTCCATTTGTAAAGAGTGTTTTGCGTGGTTTTGATCAACCGTCCAGCGCCACTCTGTGTGTCATCTGAGAGTGTTGCTCCATCAAACCAACCTATATTGGTGTCTTCTAAAACAAGATCCTTCAGAGTATGTTGAAGAGATGGTTTGTGGGCAAGAGTAGCATTCCAAGTGTTGTAAATTCCAAGTGCTTTGTAAGCTGCAACACTTGTGGAAGGAGCCCCATTTTCAAATATAGATTTGTTTCTTTCCATCCAAGTTGTACGGCAAATGAGGGAAGGGAGATGTGAGTGTTTGTGTTCCTTTTGAGCCCAAGTATCAAGATAGTTTGGGAGCGAGTTTTCATTTCAAGTGGTTTGTATATTTAAAATCAAAACAACTTTTTCCCATACCTGTCTCAAAAAAACACAACTGATGAATAGATGATCAATAGATTCAGAATCGTTTTTGCAAAGGTGACAAATATTGGGCCCCGACCATCCCTTCTTTAGGAGGATATCCCAGGTGTTGAGTTTATATTCTACCATTAACCAAGTGAAGTATTTGATCTCGGGCAGAATGTGCCAAGCCTAGATCTGATTCCTCCATCCTCTGACATTAATATGCCAAAGTGAATTCATAATTGCAGAGTAAATGTTATGTACAAATATGTTACCTGATCGGTCACCTCCCAACCACTGTAGAATGTCATCCAAATCGGTGAGTTTGATGCCCATCTGCGTAAGACTTGTGCAGAAAGAGTCCCATTCGTGCGCGTGTTCAGTGTTGAGGCAAAGTGATGCATTGGTGATCCATCAATCCGGTAGGTGAAAAGATCTGGGGACAACCCGAATTTGAAATAAAAACCATAAATTTTTTGTTTGAAGTTGCGCTGTCAACTGTGGGGAAAGTGTAGCTGTGTCATCCAAATCGAGGATGCAATCTCGGCCTAATCTGATCGAATGTCCCGAACCTGGGCGCCAGGAGAGCCACCTGGTGATCAGACTTTTGTTCTTTGTGATGTTCCTCTAGAAATAAGAGGTCGTTCTAGAGATGGGCGTCTCTGAGGTTAGCCAGTTGTTGACTGTGTGGTGGCAAAGATACTTATCAGGTATAACGGAGTGCCAAATGCCATGGATATTCAGAGCACGCCAGAGTGAGTTAGTTGCAAGGGCTTGGCTAAAGTGAAAAAGATTTTGGATGCCCCAACCTCCCTTCTGTTTCGGTTTTGCCAGGGTTTGCCAATTGCAAAGGTGTTGTCGATGATGATCAGAGCATCCCGAGTAGAGGAAGTTGTAGATCAGTTTGCGAAGCTTTGTGAGGACCGAGGCAGGTATGGTAGCTAGGGCCATCCAATACACAGCATGTCCTTTGATAAGGGCGAATCGGCCTCCAGGCGAGATCCACCTCGTGCACTAATGCCCAGTCCTTTTTTCCACTTTGGCAAGAAGCCAGTTCCAGTCCGATGTCTTGTAAGAGTCAGATTTTAGGTGATAGCCCAGGTGCTTGAGGCTGGAGGATAATGGAGTGAAGGTATGGGGGAAAATACCTTTTATCCGATCCAAGATAGTTTGATGTAGATTTGCAAAGTGAAAGTAGATTTGTCCCAATTGATCATCAAACCTATAGCACTGCAGAAGTTATATAAGATCTCTTTTATTTCAAGCCATTCTTGAAGAGTACCATTAGTCACGATGAGGACATCATCGACAAAAAGGAGGTGTAGAATCTTAATGGTCCTAGATACCTTAATACCAAAGATCTTACCCTCAGCTTGTCCTGCTTTGAGGAGCATGCTTAAAGCTTCCATAACTAGTATGAAAAGGAGAGGGGATAGGGGGTAGCCTTGCCTTAATCCTCTTCCCATGCCGGAAAAAGAGGAGGGCTCACCATTGAATAAAATGGCCAGATTAGCACTGACCACACATCCCATAATCCACTTGATCAAAGGCTGGCTGAAACCTCTTTGTACTAGGATCAGTCTAAGGAAGTCCCAATCTATGCAGTCAAATGCATTTTTGAGGTCCAATTTGAGAATTAGTGCCTTGGATTTCTTTATTTTGATACTGTGTAAACACTCCTATGAAGTGCCAATGGCATCTAGGATCTATCATCCTTTTAAGAACCCCAACTGTTCTTTCGAAAGAAAGCAAGAAAGAATGGGCTTAATCCTGGAAGCTATAACTTTGGAGATGAGTTTGTAGCAAAGATTGTAGAGGGAAACCAGCCTATAATCTCCAAATGTTGTGGGGGAAGCTGCTTTGGGAATGAGAGTGAGGAAAGTCGAGTTTATAGCGCCTGTAACCTTTCCATTGAGCCTAGTGTCCTCCATTAATTCCAGAAGATCCGATCCAACCAAGTCGAAGAAATGTAAATAGAATTCTACAATCCAGCCATCTGGGCCTAGACTTTTGTCCTTGGAGAAAGTTTTAGTGCAACTGAAATTTCCTGTAGAGTGCATTGCTTGTCTAGTCAAAGAGCATCTTCCCTCATTACTGAGTGTGGGAAGAGTCTAGCCACCAAAATTGATGACTACAGATTTGCAGTTGGGTTATGTTCAAAAAAAGGCTGGAAATAATTCACTGCTGTAGATTTTGGAGCTGGCTGACCTGTGTGTAAAGTTCCATCCTCAGCTGTGATTTCCCAAATGCTATTTTTGTTCCTGCAAGAGCTGGCATACTTATGATTTTTTTTTGTGTTGAGATCTCCGGATTTGAGCCAACTAGTTCTACATCGTTGTCTCCAGGTCATTTCATCTTTAAGAAGTAGTTGATTACATTCCATTTCAAGATCCTTTAACAAGTGACATCCATCTCTTGTAGTCCCTGTGCTAGCTTCTACAAGAATAAGGGCTCGAATTTCTGTGTCAAGTGTAAGAAATCGATGTGCATTTTGCTGGCGGATAGTGTAGGCCCACAATTTTATACGGGCTTTTAGTCTTTTGAGCTTCCATACCAACCGATGTTGTATGCACGATTTTGATAAGAATTGTGGGTCTGTCCAGACTTCAGATACAATGGTGTTAAAATCTATATCAGTGAGCCAGCCCACATTAAGTTTAAAAGGGTACGTAATCTTGTGGGTAGAAGAAGTCAGCTGCAGGATGATTGGCGCGTGGTTGGACAGGTATGGAAGACTCACCCAAGATGAAATCTTATCCTTAGGTGAAATGTAATGTTCTGAAATGAGGAAGCGATCTAATCACTTTGAAATGGAATTTGAGCCTCCTCGCCCATTGCGCCAGGTGCGGGTCATGAGATCCGGTGCAAAATCTATTAAACCTCTTAACTCAACAAAAGTATGGTGATCTTGGAAAGCTTCTCTTAATGCTTTCGAGCACAGAAACAAAATTCTAAAGAATCACAAGTAATCACTTACCCTCTTAAGCTTTGATAGACCAATTTGATCTTAGTGAACGTTAATCATCATCATCATAATTTGGAATTTATTAATTAAATATTAAATTTTTAATTTTGTATATTATGAAATTTAATATTTTGTTTTAATAAAAATTGATATATATATTTTAAGAAACTAAGTCTTTTTTAATGACGAGTAAAATTATATTAATAAACCGTACTACAGATAAATTTTACAATCTTTAAATTATTTAATAAATTTCATAACCTTGTTATGTGAATAAAAGGAATATCCTACTTCCACGTGGCTAACCGCAAGGTGTAGACTTAGAGGCCAAATAAGCCCAAGTAACTCGAACTTTAAGACAATATAATTGAAAAAGGATAGGAGCGGCCCCTCCGCCAAATGATACAACAGTGACATTAGCATCTCTTCTCCTTACGCGCCACGTCATCGATCCGCGTGTGGACCGTCAATTGAGAAAAGCCTCCTGAGCCGTCGATCGCAGATAATTCACAAAAACACCGCCTGCTGTTTCTCACAATACCAAGACGCGCCGTGCGATTGCGAATCGGACGGCGCTAAATACTTCGGTGGAATCTCGTTGACCGCACATGGTCCAAAGCTCTTGCTGAAGGTGAACGAGCGTTAAGGGATTTAAGTATACTCAATTTCAAACGCTGAAGCTTCTCCCCGCCCTCATTTAATTGTGTTGGAATCCGCGCTTGAAATCCGAAATAATTTCAGAAAAGGCCAACCTCGAGGGAGGGAAAGGGGAAATTTTACACGGTCAAGGAGTTCGGGGTTTTAAGCGCAGCAGGCGTTTCTGGAGAGCCAGACTGTGGATTCGCTTTAAATTAAGGGAGCCAGACTGTGTTATAGGCTTATTCGCGGCGTGGAGAGGGTTCAATCAATAGTCTTTCGGAAGGGAAAGACCCAGGTTCGATACTTGTCTGAGCATATTTAAAGGTTTTTTTTTTTTATGTTTTTTTATTTCCTTCAATGGCTGAGGACACATAGGGCGTTCTAGGGTGGAGGATGATGGGAAGCTTGCGTTGGTGTCGCTTTGAGCTTGGCAGCGGAGGGTTTTCATCGTAGGGTTTTATGAGCGAACAGACAATTAGGGTTTTGGTGCACTCGGGGTTTTAGTTCAAAGAACTTACTTTTCTTTATCTTGAAGTTAGGGAGTCTTGGAGTTGCAGGTTCGAGACTCCTGCCTTGATATTTGGGTCCCTGAAGAGCTTGATTTTAGAAGCTAGAAGTTCCGAACCCTAACGGAGATGGCCGAGGTAGGCGTAGAGTCTGCCGTTCTGGAGTCGTCTGCGAACGGGAAAGTTGAAGTACCCACGGAGGTGCAGGGCGAAGCTGTGATGGAATCACAGCCATTTGATGGTAATGGAACGGAAACTGAAAGAGTTCTGGAAGAAGCTAATGAGCCAGAAGAAGAAACTAGTGCGGAAGCTGGGAAAGAAGTTGCTGTAAAGGAAGGGGAAGAGAATGGGAATGATGAAGATGAAAATCCCGGGGATGGCGATGAAGATAAAGTAAAGGGAGACGAAAAGAACAACGAAGGGAAGGTGCCGAAGAAACGGGGTAGGGGACGTGTTTCAGCCGGTGCAAAGAAAGTTAAAGCGATTGAAGATGAGGAAGAGAATAAACAAGGACAAGAAGAAACACCGAAGGAATTGAAGAAGAGGAAAATCAAGGAGCTTTCTACTCCTACTCTCGATCGGCCCTCCAGGGAAAGAAAAACGATCGAGCGCTTCGTTGCGTCTAATGAAAAAGAGAGCGTTAAAGAGTTTACCATTGAAAAGGTCAGATCATTTTTACATCATGTTATTTAGAATGAGTTATTTGATGACTGTTTTTTCAGTTCTAAGCTGTTTGTTGCTCATTTTGTGTGGTGCAGGGCAGAGGGACGCAGCTTAAAGACATCCCAAATGGTAAAACCGTATAATAGTTTTTTAAAATAATTTGTTTATCCCAAAATTTTGTAGCGTGGATTTCAAAAAGTGTGTTGTTTTTGTTAGAAACCAGTTTAAGATTGAAATTGGTCTCCTTAATAGGGAAAAGTTTTAACGTATTTTTTTGCTGTGAAAGTTCCAAATGACGGGGTAGCTGCTGCTTCCTTTTCTATTGGCTTCTGTTTTTTTATTTTTTTATTACTTGTTTATATAAGTGTGTTATATAGTTTTGTTTTTCTTCTGTTTTTTTATCATGCTTTTAGCCTATGTGTAGATGATGTATACATATGCCAAGTGTTATTTTAACTTGGCATGATAGTTCATGGCGATTTCACCTCTGATTGGCTTTAATCCCCTGTTCATTGTTTTGTCCAAGACGATCCCTTGTTCATTGTTTTGTCCAAGACGTGCAATTTCCAACCAGTGGCTGCCTAAATGTTACATATGTTTGTTAGTGTGAGATGGATTGGTAGTTGGTTAGCACTGAAACAATTACATTCTTCATTGGATATAATAATTCCTCATTATATATGATATGACTCCTTGGTTTTAAAGACCAATTTGTTATATCAATTGGTTGCTGCCAATGCTGCTGGGCATTTTGTTAGTTACATGCCAGAAGGTGCCTAGTTTGAATCCCTCTGGGTGAAGTGAGTTGTCTCCCTAGTCTACACTGACAGGCTTACTATACATGTCATCTACAAATGTGATGAAGCATCTCTTTGGTTTCCTGCAAGGTTTTCCTTAGAAAAAAATATTACCGCTTTGTTTTGTTATTGTAGATGATTGGTTCAAAATTTTAAAAAGTTATTATTGGATTTATATGTTTGAAACCTGTTAGATGTGAGCAAATTGCAAGGATATTATAAATCTTTTTTAAGTTATAGTTTCATGTTCTAATTTAAATGTCTGATGATATCTTCATTGTTTAAAATTTCAGTGGTATACAAACTATCCAAAAGGAGTAGAGCTGATGAAAGTGTGAGACTTCTTCATGCGGTTCTTTATGGAAAGCGTGGAAAAGTAAGTGGAGTTATTTTGGATGGACATGATTACTTAAGAATTTTTTGTTGAGGATACATGGCATTTACTTTGTCTTGTAGTAATTCTTTGCCACTATTTATTACAAGCCAAGAACCAGCAATTTTTTTAGTGTTTGTTTATCTGTCTTTGTTTTTTTTCTTCAAATGCTGCTTACAGCTTTCCTTTGGAAAAACAGCTTGTGCTGAAGAGCATTTTTTTGCTCCTCAAATTATCCAGGACTTGCACCTGGTCACATATTCTCCCACTTGAGGGTTTTTAACTTGGGTCTTACCATTGATACAAGTGTGATCACCCTATAATACTTGCTGTTAGACTGCACACCTGACAGTTGTGGGCAAAAATTAAATAAATAATGACAGTAAAAAAATATTTCTTTGTTTAAGTTGCAATTTCTGGGGTTTCCTTAATTCCATTTGTTTGTCTGTACCAAATATTGCAAGAAACATATTTATTGACATTTGTGGAGATGTTATGGCTTGAGTGCATGCTACTTAAATGCTTATATATTGATGAAATATAGCATGTGATTACAAGTACAGGAGATTGCGAGTTTTTATTGTTGGTTCCTACATGCTGAATGTTCTTATGATTTCTAGATCTTTGTTTTTAAAATGAAGGCAAATATGCCCTTCATATGTTAAGTTATACATCTTGAGTTGATAATGGAACTTTTGATATATCTTTTGGAGTATTTTTGTCTAATGCTTGTAATTGTGGGTTGATTTGAAGGTTTTGCAAGAAATCTGTTTGCTTTCAGCCAACCTGGATGATATGGGTTTTGGAGTGTAGGATTTTTGCAAGCATTTAGTCTGAATTACATACTTTGGCTCCTAAAATTGTCCATGTGTAGGATGATATGGGTTTTGGAGTGTAGGATTTTGCAAGCATTTAGTCTGAATTACATACTTTGGCTCCTAAAATTGTCCATGTGTTAGTATGCAGGCAACTACGACAAATAAATTGTGTACTCATCCATTAAATAGAGAACAAATTCGATAGTAAAAGAGCTATGTTGGTGGACACTTCCTTCTTTGAGATGTTTGGATATATATCAGATCTCGATAATTTTGTAATATTTGACATAATCATTTTTTTTCATTGTGGACACAAACTCATGGTTTTCATAAACAAAAACGTCAAACTGATCATGAATTATAATGTATGCAAGAGAAAGATGGGATTTTGAAGGGACTCTACATTTTGTTGAAAATCTGTAAACTTGCTATGCAAGTCTATTCTAATAATGGATTAAAAAATTAAAATGCACAATTCAAGCTGCTGGTACAATAAATGTATCATGCAAGTAGATATGAACAGTGATATTTGTTATGTATGGATTTCTGTAGACTCAAAGAAATGGATGGGTTCACGCACGTGTCTATTGTGGTTTCTTTAGTATTTGGAAAGTTTTCAGATTCATTTTAAGACATTTAGTAGGCAATGTGAATTTTGAACTAGCTTAGTGCATTGACACTGGTTTTATAAAATGAATGAAATTTATATCAACATTTCAATTTCTCTGTAGGTAATTTCATTGAAATAGGCTTTTGTGTTGTCATTTTGATCCGTAGATTTACTAATTATGGGAATCTGGCTGGGATGCTAATGACATACATTGGATTTGGTGTATGCAGGCTTTTCATTTAAAAAGTAATATCTTGCAGTTTTCTGGATATGTATGGGGCGAAAATGAGGTATTCACTTTCAGCTTCTGCATAGATTGGTAGTAAATTCTAGTGTATTTCTCCCTGTATTAATCCTAAAATTTGTTTGTTAGCATGGAAGTTTGAATAACTGTTCTCAGATTGCCTCCCTGGAGAGAATGTTGCTATATAATATGGTTTTCATTCTTGTGAATGGAAACTGAGGTAGCTGCCGGTTTTGTACCATACTTATTATCGACCTATTTGTTGCACCTGTCTAGGACGTTGCTTGCATAATGTGTAAGATTATACTTTTCAATATCAGGAGGCAGAGTATTACATGGTGGCATGTAGGGTTGTTTTTCTTGTGTCCAAATCCATATGACCTGGACTCAGCAATGACATAAGCATACTCACTTGGGAGAGGCAGTTTTGTTACAACAAACCTCAGTAGTTTATGTAAATACTAAATAGCTTCAAGCACTGAATAGTTAACATCAAAATTTTAATATATTTAAATGCCCTAGAGTCTGATAAATATATAGCAAATAGTTTAAAATTCAAATGTATAAGGTCTAAAGGCCATGGATCATCATGGGATAAAATAATAAATTATTAAGTTATCAACCATTAAACCCCTAGGATGAATTGAAATGACAAGTGATGGTGGGAAAAGAGTGTTGTCATGTACTTCTGCTGGATGAGTTAACACTATGGACTTGGTGTCTTTGATTGAGAGTTTCAACTTGTCTTATCTTGTCAGACTGGCAAGCCATGTTAACTCAATGGAACTTGCTGAGTACTGCAAGTTTTGTTTTCATGATTTTGTTTTATTGCCATTTTGTGGATGCTTTTCTTACCCTATGAAACCCAGTGGGTGCTTTCCCACAATTGTGGATGGCATCCCTAGTAAACTTGTTGGTGTGCCTAACCTAGAGTTGTTTGAACTGTGGGAACCTGCTGGCAAGAACTAGCCAAATGCTCAACAACATTTGTAACAACTGATTGGTCTCTATTTTGTTGATGTGTTATAGGCTATAGCAATAATGTCTATTGAAGGGAGTGTTTTTGTTTCTTGACATGGACTCTTATGTGAACTACAGGAAAAGCTTAAGGGGAAAGTCAAGGAAAAGCTTGAAAAATATAATAAGGAAAACTTGTTGAACTTATGTGATTTGCTGGATATTCATGTTGCAAAAACGAGCAATAAGAAGGTTGGATTCTCTAGCTGCAGTTGCAAGTTATGCAATTTTTACTGTATGTTATACAAATTACTGTGTTGCCTCACTAATACTCCTATTTTTTGGTCAATGCTAAACTGTCCAGTAAGTTCAATATGCTGTTTCCTTATGTTTTGAGTTTCCTTTGCAGGAGGAGATTGTGGCAAAACTAATTGAATTTTTGGAATCTCCTCATGTTACTACAGATGTCCTACTAGTGGAGAAAGTTCAGGTTTGTCTTCACTCTTGATCGAGGTTATCTTAGCTGAATATTTTAATTTTTTTTGTTCTATAGCTGTTTTATACACATTTTCATGTTTTCTTGTTCTGTTGCAATAGACACTAAAAGCCAAAAAAAGGAAGAGAAAGAGCAAGGGAACTCCAGGAAAAACACGAGGAAGAACTCCAGGGAAAAGTCCTCGCAAGGTTATTCATGTATTCTGGTTTTTCTAATTTTTCTTTATAGTGGGAAACTTAACTCTTTTAATAATGCTGAGTTATTTTGTGTAACCTGTGGCCAATATGTTGCATTGGTACTATTGAAGTGCATGCCTATGGGTGACATACAGAAGCTAGTAGTATCCAGAATCTAGTATTGATTATTTTCATTTTGTTACTAAAATTGCATTGTTATATTATATTTGCATTCTTTTTGGTTTGTCATAGTCGATCAGAAAGACTATTAGCATGTTCCACTGTTTGTTTGTAGTGAAGGGTCCTTGACTGTTCCCATTAGAAACATGGACAATGCTATAAATATTGAAGCTATCCAAATTTGGCTGCTGCGTTTATGACTTTTCTTGTAAAATATGATTTTGTTATAGATTTTAGGTTTGATTGTATATATAGCTAGGTGTGGTTGTTTTTGTTGTGGTTATGAATTTGACTTTGTGATGCATGACTTTTCTTGTAAAATATGATTTTGTTATAGATTTTAGGTTGATTGTATATAGCTAGGTGTGGTTGTTTTTGTTGTGGTTATGAATTTGACTTTGCGATGCTGCTGTAGTGAACAAAATCTTTTAGTGCATGAGCTCTTTATGGCCCACTTTTATTGCTTTTTGGTGTCAAAACCCTTGTGAATGGTTTTGTTTGGAGACATATTACACATTATCAACCTGAAATCTTGATTACAGCCTTATACAACTGTTTTAATTGTTTTTATGCCAGCCTGTTTGTAGTGTGTACATTCTTAATACCTTGTACAGATAGGGGAATGCTGAAGCTATCCTGGTTATGGGCCAGACCTCACAAAACCTGAATATTTTGTGTCATTGCAAAATTAAGGGTGAACTTGTCTGCAAGCTTTATAATTATATTTCTAGTAGCCAAGAGTTGGTTCTGTGCTTCTCCCCATGAAATATGCTCAATGTTACTAAGAGATGCTTTGAGAAATTGGCAGTGTTACAATTCTAAAATGTACTCCCAAATTCCCAATTGGAATGAGGAATGTCTGATGTCAATGTAGATTCTTATTGAATGGAATTCTTGTGCACACTAGTGCAAACTATGTTTGAACTCAGAATTGAGTATACAGAAATTATGTTACACATTGCAAATAAGTTATAACATTTCTGAACTCCAGCTGATGTTTTCTTTGCTTAGTTTTGATTGTTAAATTGATAATTTGTTTGAAGCATGCATACAGTTAGTCCTACCTTGTGCTTTGTATTGAATAGCATGCATGCATCTCAACAATGCATTTGCTGTTCTATAGATTTTAAAACCATTTTAGTTATCATTAGAGTGGTGTAAGAAATGCTCAGTATTGGAGTTTTTGGACTGTCAATTTGTTGAAGATATTTGCTTATATCCATCATTTTAACTTTTCTTTTGACAGAAACAGAAAAAGAGTGTCATCTCTAAAGAAGGAAGAAATGAAGAAGAGGAGGAAGGGGAGGAAGATGATGTAGAAGGGGAAAATGAGAATGAAAGTGACTCTTTGGAAGGTGAAGATGATCCCCCTGAAAGTGAGAAAGTAGCAGAAGAGGTAGATGAAGAAGAGGAAGAGGAAGAAGATGATGAAGATTATGTACAGAAGAAAAAGGATCTAAAAAGATCATCAAAGAAAGCTTCCAAAAGAAAGAAGAGCAACGAGAATGCTGGAAAAAAGAAATCAGAATCAAAGAGTATAGAAACTTCTCCAAGAAAAGCCTTGAGGAGTCCTAAAGTCAGCACTGCAAAGGACTTGTCTGGGGATAATGCAGATTCTAGTCCTCATAGCTCTCCTACCTCCAAGGTTTTCTCAAGAAAGAACAAAAAGGAAAAGATCGAGGTGGACAAAACACCAGTTGCTGATGACAAGAAACAGAGCAGGAAGCGGGCAAATGCTTCAGTAGCCAAGTCTAACACAAAAGAGAAAGGTATGGCTTTGAGAATAATCAAAGTGCTTATGGTTCACATCTTCTCCCAAAGAGCAAAAAAAGTAGGAACTTTTGAAGTCCTTGATATGGCATAACAGAAATATTTGTGTGTTTTTGTATTGTATCTAGAGGGCAAAAATAAAGCTAAAGGGAAATCAAGCAAATCAGATCCTTCAGATGATGATATACGTTCTGCTATCTCTGATATTCTTCAAGGAGTAGATTTTAACACAGTAAGCTTTTAATTGGAGAGATTCAATTTCACCAGTATCTTTCCTTTGATTTTGGTCTGCTTTTGGACAGGTGGTACAAGATTGCTTGTTGCCATCCCTCCCAAGGTTTCTATGTCTGTTGAGTAATGTATTCTATGGTTCATTGTGCAGGCAACATTCACTGACATACTAAAGCAACTGGGTATGTGTAAATAGCTTGCTTTGGTACCTCTAAATTGTTTGTGGTGTTTTGTATGTTATTGATTTACTTGCATTCATGCACTTCAGTTTGAATAACTCCAATTCTCGTGACTGCTTTTTCATGCACCTTAAGTTATGTTCCCATTGAATTACCAAGTCCTGTGACAGTTTTTTCATGCTTTTTTAGTTATGTTGCCATTGAATTACAAAGTTGTGTGACTCTTTGTATATTCTTGCAGCGGGAAAATTTGACATTGATTTTTCGGAAAGGAAGGCATATTTGAAAAATATGATCCAAGAAGAACTGGGCAAGCTTGCAGAGGGGGATGATGAAGAGGATCACAGTATGGCTGCAGAAGAAAACATTGAAAAGGATGAGTCAGAGGAACTGGCAGGTCAAGTTGTGGAGGCCCAATAGATTTAACCTCAAAAGATATATTGCCTTACGAGATGCCGGTTGTTTAGAGTGCCATGTAACTCGACTCACTGCACTTGCTCTTGTAACAGAGGTCTTTGTATATGCTAACAAATTTTGTAATTTTATGGATATGTTGCAGTAGAGTGCAAGGAATGAAGTGAATTAAAATGGACACTAAGCATGAAACTCATGCCACATATTGGCATGACATTCATGTAGCTCATGTATGTTGATGCTGGCTTGCCGGCTATATTGGTAGATCCATTACTGAATCGTAGCTATTACACTGACAGGTTGTTTAGACTTCAGAAATAGTGTTATTTCAGATTCAAGCTTAATCTTTGCAATTGTTATTGGTCTTTAGGCTGGTAGTGTATAATTACAAAGGTCTGAATTGTAGATGCTCTTTGAATATTCAATATCCTCTGTTACTGCAGAGTCTAAGTAGCTGTAGCAGCCCTAATGTGAAGCTGGCTTCTTTTTGGTCAGACATCCGAAAAGGGCTTGCTTATTAGTTTAAGGTATATTTTTAACCCAACTGCTTATTGAGTATTTGCAAATATTTGCATGTTACATGGGCGATGTTTGTTTCTTAGTTAGTGTTGTTAATTTACCTTCATTTTTGGTAAAAGGAAAATTCTTGGCAAAAGTAGTATGATAAAATATGTCTGATTGATTGGAATAATAGAGTGAAACGATGTTCGAGGTGTTTTGTTTTTTAGGCCCATCTTTCTTATGATTTTATGTTATTTATGGTGCAGAAATCGTTATTTGTTTTGGTGTATAGCCTCGGTATCTGTTAGTTACACATTTATTTACTATCACTATTAGGGATTGGGAAAGATGTTCTTTGGAGGGGAAATTATTTTTCCCTGTAATTTTCCTTTTTGCAAATAAAAACTCAAAGAACTATGAATATAACTGGTCACATCATCGTGTTGGTTACAAAATTTTCAGTTGTCTGCTTTTTGAGTGTACATATTTTTCTCATTAAACACTAGAAAAGCAAGGCCATTCCAGAAAATAATCTCTAGAGTAGAATTCTATCTAGAGACAGGTACACAAATTAGAGCAGGGGGTTATAACTTAGCTGTTCATTTGTGACAGTACAGATGGTTGTATATTTTGTTTTGTTTTTTATACCCCGTTAATAGGTCAAATCCTGCTAGAACAACTGGTTAAGGTGTGGGTTTTGTTTGCCAAGTGACCTGAGTTCAATACCCTTATGGGGTGTGTTCAGTTGGGAGGAGACACTCCGAAATCCAGCCATGTTAAGGGTTGGTGTGGTCCAGGCTGAGTGCAATCCTTGGGTGATTTTGATGGCTTAGATGCCTTTGTTTTGTACCTTCAATTCTTGAAACTATCATTTTGTTTTATATTTTTTCATACGTGTTCTAAAGATTGATCTTAATTTTTCTTGATTTAGGGCCAGACATACTCATAGCAATACCGTTTATGTCATGATATAAATCACATTTAAAAAAATGTAAAATGTTAAGAAATGCTGATAGATTTTCAGCAATTTGCTAGTCATGTTAGTTATCTGTTGAGACATTATTATGTTTGAAATCCAGCACGTTTCTGTAATGTTCCATAAAATTACCGAAGTTAAAAGTTACAATGATAGTTAACAAAACCACAGGATTTGTATTACAAACTGATTGTTGCTTTCAAACGAAATCGGTTTAACTATAAATTTATTTAATTGAACTTGTGCCTGGCCAAAATTTTCCTATACAAAATAATTTCTTCAAATGCTTTTTTTTGTTGAGAAAAAGCATTTAAGATTTTCAACCAGTGTCTTGTGTTGTGGGATGTACCACAGGATTTGTATTACAAACTGATTGGTGCTTTCAAACGAAATCGGTTTAGCTATAAATTTATTTAATTGAACTTGTGCCTGGCCAAAATTTTCCTATACAAAATAATTTCTCAAAATGCTTTTTCTTGTTGAGAAAAAGCATTTAAGATTTTCAACTAGTGTTGTGTTGCGGGATGTGAGTTTATCGACATTTATCTATATCACGTGTTGAACATGTTAATTTGCAGTGAGGTGAAATGACAATGATCTAAATGACTTTGACCTAAAAATTGTAATGCCTAGGGATTTTTAGTCACAGTTTAAATGTTTATTTGGTTAGCGACACAAGTATGATAGCTCTTTTTCAAAGAAAACCTTGGAGGGAAATTTTGGGCATTTTTCTACATTTTGTGAATGACATCTACTATAAGTTTGTTTATAGGCACTGCTTATAGTAAGCAGTTGACCTGGTAAGGGCATTGAGGGAGTTACACATTGTAGACTTGCTTTGGAATCATGAAGGGGAAATTCAAAAGGGGAATTTCAAAGCACTCAATCATTGAGTTAGTCAATAAAGTTATCAACATAAACAGTATATTCCTAGAGATATCAACATAACAGTAGTTCATGAAGTTATCAACATAACAGTATATTCCTTGAATTTATGACTTCAGTTTAGAGAGACATTAATAACTAGTTTTATTGAGTTGATATTACTTATTAAAAGTTTCTTTGTTTAGGGCAAATACAAGGGAGTAACAAAACATTTTAAAAAAGAAAAATGATTCTTTATTTGTATATGGTAAATATAAGGGAACAACAAAACATTTAAAAAATGAAAAAGAAGTAAAGAGAATATATCCCCACTTTGGTATTGGGGAAATATATTATCAATAAGAAGTTTGTAGGTTTATAATTTTGTTACTAACATTTTTCACTTACAGAGCTAATGTATGTATTGTTTGTCTTCTATTTGAACATTGTATTTATTTTTATAATTTCCAATGATATATGTTTTTATGATTTCAAGTATGTATTGTTTGTCTTATATTTGAACATAGTATTTATTTTTATAATTTCAAGTGATAGAAGTTGGCTTTACAATTCATGGATGGATCATATATAATTTATCAACAATTGGTTTATTGTTAGGTTCAAATGTCACAAAGTGAGATTTGGATTTAAATGAAAAATATAGTAGTTTTCTTTTAACCATTGAGTCATATCCCTCACCCAATTGACATTTGACATTGAGACAGTATTTATCAGTTAAATTAAAGGTCTTCATTGACTGTTTTGATATAGGTGGCATTTGAGTATCTTGATGTCTATTTTTTTTGGCTTAAATTAAAAGTCTTCATTGACTGTTTTGATATAGGTGTCATTTGAGTATCATGTTGTCTATCTTTTGGCTTTGGCCTTTGTGTTTGCATCTATGGGAGGAGTAAAATTGTAATTTAAAAATAAGTTGAGAAAAATAATGATATTGTATGGCTGATATTACTATTTAAAATAATGTGAAAAATATATTAACCAGATTGTTGTCAGATGTGTAATGTGAATTTAAATGTTCATATTATTAATGGCCTATGAATGCAGTGAAAAGATATCGAAATTAACTTATATGCATATTATAATATCATTATAATTAATGAATATGGCCTATGAATGCAGTGAAAAGATATCGAAATTAACTTATATGCATATTATAATATCTCTATAATTAATGAATAGAGTAAAAAGATCTTTAATGAATCTTTGAATCATGATTTTATAATTAAATTAATTTATATTCATAAGATTTTAATTTCTCAACTCCTGTGTTTTCATGGTTATGGATTGAAGAGTTCCTGTGTTTTCATGGTTATGGATTGAAGAGTTTAATGAATCTTTGAATCATGATTTTATAATTAAATTAGTTCTATATTCATAAGATTTTAATTTCTCAACTCCTGTGTTTTCATGGTTATGGACTGAAGAGTAGGCAAATAGTTAATGATTTATTACAATATGAGGCATAAAAGAAGTTTTACATGGTTTATGAATGCAGTGAAAAGATATCGAAATTAACTTATATGCATATTATAATATCATCGCAATTAAAACTTATATGCATATTATAATATCATTATAATTAATGAATATGCATATTATAATATCATCGCAATTAAAACTTATATGCATATTATGATATCATTATAATTAATGAATATGGCCTATTAATTCAGTGAAAAGATATCGAAATTAACTTGTATGCATATAACAATATCATTATAATTAATGAATTAGAGTAAAAAGATCTTTAATGAATCTGAGTCGTGATTTTATAATTAAATTAATTTATATTCATAAGATTTTAATTTCTCACCTCTTGTGTTTTCATGGTTATGGATTGAAGAGTAAGCAAATAGTTAATGATTTATTACAATGAGAAGCATAAAAGAATTTTAATATGGTTATGGATGGAAGAGTAATGCAAATAATTAGTGCTTTATTACAATTTTAATTTCTCAATTTTTAAAACATGGTTATGGATTGAAGTTTTTTAAAACATGGTTATGGATTGAAGAATAGTGCAAATAATTAATGTTTTATTCTAATTTTAATTTCTCAATCCATGTTTTTACATTGTTATGGATTGATGGTTATGGATTGAAGAGTAGTGCAAATAATTAATGGTATTACAAATAATTAATGGTATTACAATGAGACATTAATGCAAATAATTAATGGTATTACAATGATATATAAGAGTTTTTAATGATTTATTACAATGACATGTATAAAAGAATTTTTACATGATTATGGATTGAAGAGTAATGTAAATAATTAATGATTTATTATAATGAGAGATGTAAAATAATTTTTAATCATTTATTACAATATTATAATGAGAGGCTTCAAAAAATTGATTGAAGAGTAATGTAAATAATTAATGATTTATTACAATGAGAGGTGTAAAAGAATTTTTAATCATTTATTACAATGAAAGACAAAAGAATTTTTAATCATTTATTACAAATGGGAGACAAAATAATTTTTAATCATTTATTACAATGTGGCGTAAAAGAATTTATGGATTGAAGAGTAATGCAAATAATTAATGATTTATTACAACGAGAGACATGCAAGAAATTTTAATGATTTATTATAATGAGGTGTAATTTTTTTTTTACATGGTTATGGATTGAAGAGTAATGCAAATAATTAATGATTTATTACAATGAGAGGGTGTAAAAGAATTTTTACATGGTTATGGATTGAAAAGTAATGCAAATAATTAATGATTTATTACAATGAGCCATAAAAAGAAAGCTAGTAGATATTGTAACTTCTTGATTATTAAATATCAAGATTGTTGATAGATGTGAAATGTAAGGCTAATGAATACAGTGGAAATATATCTAAATTAACTTATTCGTATTTTTATTTTTTGTAAATTAGTGTGTGTTGATTCCTAGCCAAAAAATACAGTTGTTTGTGAGACAATTATCTTCATGGCAGCGATGCCTTGGTGGGAAACCATTTTTGCTAAGTGTCCAAGTTCAGAGGTGACAACGGTGCCCATATGGGAAACCACCATTGTCAAGTGTCATGTAAAAAGAGGTGAGCTATGCTACGAGGCCATGTAGGGCTAAAATAATCACATAACCAAATGTCATGCAAAAGGAGGCAAGTTATGCTACGATGCCATACAGGGCTGAAGTATGAACAGTGTGAAAAAAAAACAAAGCCAGTAGTGCTAAACCAAGAAAAGAGAGTATTAGAAGGCCTTAGAAACTTGGTCCTAGTCGCAGCTCAGTGTAAACTTGTGTTGCTTGTGCTTTTCCTTTGTTGCGGTTAGCCATGGCTTGTTGAAGATCTTGGAGAAATGCCATTAGGGTGTCCACTATGCACTAGTGGTTGGCTTCCTTGTTTTGTGTGTTGCGCATAGCTACTTTAATGTCCTCAAGTCTTTTTAATGTTGCTCAAAGTGTGCAGGAGCTTGATTCAATCTTCGCACTTGCCACAACGGGATTGGGGTGGGTGGACATCAAAGAAGAGGAGGATCTCACAAGGGAGGAGGGAGGGGAGGTGGCAAGAGTGGGACGTGGGGGTGGGGGAGGCGAAAAAGAAGGATGTTGAGGGGGAGAGGGAGGAGGTGGTGTGTAATCGAGTGAATTACAGAAGATCAAACCAGTCGATCCTACAGTCGTAGGGGTTTGAGAGGGGGGAGAGGCGAGTGTTGGGGTCGCAAGGTGGTTGGGCAAGAGAGGACACAACTAAGGGGGTCAAAGGAGGAGGAAAAATTGCTTCAGGGGGGTGGTCAACCAAGGGGGCTAGCAGAGAGGGTAAGATCACTTTAGGATGGTGGAGGGAATCAACTCGAGGGGGGTTCATGGCTTTGCTAGGTGGATTAGAGGAGAGTGGTTTCTTTCCTCGGGCCTCGTATCAGGTTGCTCCTTGCTTTGGTTTGCCTCGGGGTTGGGGCATGATTGAAGCTGGCGACCTTCAGGGGAGGAGACCTTTGAAGAGAGACAAGCTTGGAAGGGAGAAGCCCCATAGCAAAATCACAAGCAAGGAGAAGTCGCACCAGAGTAGAGTCAATATTGACATCTACTTAGCATATTTGTAAATTGTATGACCTTTAAAGAAGTCCCTCGAATGAAAGTAAAATAGATATAACAGAAAACAAGAGATGTTTTTAATTTTTTTTGTAAAAAGAGAATTCTTGTGAATGGACTAGGAAATGCAGACATTCGTATATGTAAAATAAATAAACTGAACTTGCTCACATCCATCATAGTAGGGCTAATGATATATGATCACATAAAAATTATAAGAAAATGATTAGCATGTAGAAGAGAACTTTGACACTGTGATACACGGACAACGAAAAAACAGATAACGATACAACAACCTCAAATATTTTATATTAAGATAAACTGGGTTACAAAATACAATCGAGATTATTTCCCAAAATAACTCTCTTGGAATTTGTAAAAAATATRTAGTTGAGTACATATTCTTTGAAATTTAAATGCGTTTGTCATAATGATTAGGATTGGGGCTCTCGTGGACCATAAATCAAATATATGCAAGAATCAAACTTGTAGACAGAAGAAAGTGGGCGATGAAARACAACAAGACYTGGCAACAAGAAAYCGAAAATTGTCAATTTTCGRTTAAACCTTTCTATTTAAAGAGGTAGAGTAACTGGATGAAGACATTGACAAAGTCAGAAAAATGTGATCAGTATGAACTTATTATGATGGTATTTCATGCCTTGTCATTTGCTCATTGATGCCTTCTTTTGGCTTTCYTCGATGGTTATGAGAACTGTCTCAACCATCCTTTGTCCTTCATTGGTAATTTTGTCGACGATTTTTTTGAACCACTCCTTGATGTAGCTCTTCATGGGTGCCATGTTGATTTCATGCCAGATTTTTATATTGAAGAGTTCACTTTCCAAGTCCCTTAGATCAATAGAGATGTTGCACAATGCTTCTTCAATATGTTGGTTTTTAATCGAATGAACAATTAGTCAATTTTTCACGTCATCTTCACCATATTCAAGAATGTCATAAAAATTTTCAAATGACAGTTTTTTATAGATCTCAACTTGTTCATCAAATGCTTGCTTGGTTAAAAACAACGAGTTGAATATCAATTTTGGGTCTTGGACTTCATTGGTGCTGCCAGCTAGATCTATCTCAGTTAGCTTCTTAAATAGTTTGTCTCTTTTAGATATCGCTTGGCAACATGCTTGAACGATCATACCATTTAGGTTTTTTTATTTTTTCTTTCCAGCATGCGTTTAGTTGGTTTATTCGATCTGGGGAAGGGAGATCCTCCTCTCTTCTTCTCAATTCCATCATACTAGTAACTTTAACAACAAATGGTACAACTGTATTGAGGTAGAAACCTTGCTCGTTTTTCAAATCTGCTTGCAGATACTCATGAAAAATATGTGCTCTTGTTCCAAAAGAGTGATTCTCTTTGACATCTCCTAAACTTTTGTTATTAATTCCATTCTCCTCTTTATATTCTTTTCCACATAGCCTTGGGTTGATGTGAGAAGGCTTGTTGATTTTTTTAAATTTGTCGCAGGTGTGGTAGGCTCAATCATTGCTAAAGGACTAGCCAACAGTGGAAGGGGCATTATAGCTCCCTCCAATTCTTTGATTCGCTCCTTTAACTTGATGTTCTCTTCTTCAAGGCCGCTAATAGAGTTGTCTAGAGCATCTTCAGTTGCTCGGTGTGGGAGATTTGGGAATGATGCATGTACTATAGGTTAATCTCTGAATGAGATTTCCCTTTCTTATTCTTTACATTTCTGTTTTCAATAATCAATATTTTGGATTCGCTGTAAAAAACAATGCTCTGAAACGCAAAAGAATTTTTTTCGTCGAAGGTATTGGTCCCACTTATTTCCATCTGAGGGTTCTGGGGAGCAGTGCTATCTAGTTGGTCATCGTTAGGGAACATTTTGTCAATGTCAATTTCTAGTTCCATATCTTTGAGGGAGAGATCATGGGTATCACTTTCTTCCCTAGGTCCCTTCTCTTCTTGCACATTTTTTGTTTTTGTTTTCTGCTTGCGTGAAGTTTACGAGAACTTTCAATTTTGCTGGAGGGACCGTTCTTATCTCCTCCTTCGCTTGAAGAACTGTGTGTGACTTTCTTACTTGGGTAGGCTGTTGGAGAGCTGCTTCGAGATGTTGTAGTCTTGGGTGTGGTAGTTGTGGATTATGCACTTTTCTCACTCGAGCCTTTTCGTTTCTGTTTGTACGACTCATTAGTGCCGAGTATTGTCTCCAGGTTGCCGATGTCATGAGCAGGACTGCCTAAGGCGTTATCTTAGTCTTCATTGAGGATAATGTTAATGAAAGAATTGCTGAAACCGACAACCAATAGGTGTTTTACAAAAATACCATTAGGGTCGAAGCCTTTTACTTTTCAGCGTATTTCAAGTTGAGGCTGTGGAAGTGGCCCGCAAATTCGTTAATCTTGTTCATATTCTTGAGTATGAAACCCCCAACTTTCCAAGGCAAAGGCATGAATTGTTTTTTTCTCTTTTCATGGAAAAAATGCAACCAGTAGGTGTACTGCCTTGCTATCTCAGCAAGAAACATTGTATCAGATATGTGACATGGAAGGGAGGAAGGATTTTCTTTGGATCCAAAAATCCTTATAACATTATAGTTCTCCATTTGTTCTAGTGTGCCCTTCCTATCTAGGAACTTGCTTGCATGGTCAGACATTCGGGGAAAATCCTTTCCAAATATCAACCCTTTAAAAACTGAGACAAAATCATTAAAGACTTCATAAAAGTGTTGGGAGGCCTTGTGTCTCCATAATGTTTGGTACCTGAAGGTTACTGGGTCAAATTCACAGTTTACCTTCTTATACAGAGATAATCTAAGGAATGGACAACGATTTGTTATCGCGAAAATTAAATAAGATGACAAATAATTTCTTTCGCCTTTTGCATTACAATAATTGGGAAGAGATTTCAATGGAAATCAACTTGCCCCAATCGAAGATGATTTGTTCCTTCATCGTAAAATATAAAATATACAGAATCATTCAAGAGAGGTTGGCTGTACTTTCTTGTTTCGTTATCTTTGTGAAAAGCCATGCAATTTCTCGAAAAGGGTTTTTGAATGCACTGACCTGTAATCTAGTGATGTCCTCGGGGACGATCGTTGGGTGCTCTAAGAACTTTGGTAAGAGGTCCAATCCATTATCATGCTTCTTTAAGAACTCCCTGCAATCCTCGCCCCTGAAAGTAAGCGTTGGCTCGGGAAGTTTTAACATCTTTCGAAATACTTGAGGCGATAGGGAGACTCAGGAATGGTCCCGCAACTGGATAATCCGCTGGTTCGGAATATAATTTTTGGCGCACCAGGTGACCAACTCCTTACATTCAAAAACTTTAGGGACAATCTGCTCGCACAATTCCAGACGTTCAGATAATTTCCTTCTGGGCAGAAGGGGACGAGTAGTAGTAATAAGCTTTGGACCACTGAAAACTCTGGTCCTCGCGCCCGAAAATATTCAACGTATCTCCACAAAAATGTTGTTGAGTTGCAACCATAAGGTGATGAGAATGTTCCTTTGCTCCAGATAGTATTTAAAATGAACGTTGGAGGATAATAATATAATATCCCGTAAATCTTGGTTTAATGCGTTTTAATGGGAGTTGTCTTTGACCTTTTCGCTTATTAATGCCAATCTTTTGAATCTGTGGGGTGAGTTGTCACTAATAAAAACATGATTATTGTGCATTGGGAAGGGTGCGAAGGTGGCGGGGATGGACGAGAGTGAAAAATGTTTTGAAACTTTTGTGAACCTGGGAGCTCGGGAACCCACAAATTTGTGACAACAGGAGGTGAAGAATCGACTAAGTATGGAAAAGTTGGACATAATGTTCGCCATCCCAGGAATCTGCGATCATAGAAATGATGATTTGTCAGTTCGCCATCCCAGGAATCCACGATCATAGAAATGCGACTAAGTATAGAACCAAAAAAGGATAATAGAGGGGAAGAAGAAAAGGAAAAAACATGTAAGTATAAAAGAGACAAAAGAAAGGGAGAATTTTTTTTATCCCTCACACAACAACACTTAGTCTAATAATTATCAAGCGATAGAAACACATTAACTATGGCAAAAACATTTTCAGCTATGAAATATACTTGTAGCTCGACAAACTCTGGTTCAAGTTTAATTCTTTTTTGTTTATATTTATTTCAATATTATTTATATTATTTTATTTAATAGTATTTTTGGTGGCCCAAATGTAAAGCGTGTTCCAATTTGAAGGGTGTTTTCGGCTGGCAAACCCATAAACGATAGACAAAAGACTTAACATTCTTATATGCAAGCATATTCTCAAATATGACAAGATTTAATATATGTACAATTTGGATAAAGTATGCAAATTAGAGTTTTGTAACCATACCTCTTAGGCTCTAGACCTTACACTATGTTGGACGTTTCACTTGTACTTGTCGATAGTTCTTGTGAACTAAAAAACATGTGTTGCAAATGACATAAACATATTTACCATGGCATAGTAGAATAAATAGCTGAGGATATTTGTTTTCTAAACATGGCAAGATTATAATCTATGAATCTTTACCTTTGGCCTTGTCGTTGTGTTGATGTTTGCGATGATTGATTATTCAAGCCCATGTCAATTGTCAAACTTTTTCTGATACAAACATGTGTACATATTTGTGGGATCAAGGCATGAAAGAGGAAATGAATTCCTTGGCAAATAACCAGACTTGGGACTTGGTTTAGTTGCCTGCGGGAAAAAGAGCATTGCAGAATAAATGGGTTTACAAGTTGAAGGAAGAAGATGGAGGAGAAAAGTGGTACAAGGCTAGACTTGTTGTAAAGGGGTTTGCACAAAAGA
>SNQJ01S0032288.1:73327-94644 GCA_010110895.2 Picea sitchensis
ATTCCAGCATGACTGCGATCCACTTGCCTCTTCTTCCCTCAGGGTCAGAGTGAGTCAGGATGTCTTTGATTGAATTGCTGGGCACGTAAGCGATAACATGGCAATGCAGTATGTAAGTCCTGAATTCCTTCAAGGCTTTCACCAAGGCGTATGCCTATTTCTCTATAATGTCATACCTCAGTGGGGAATCCCTCAACGTCTTGCTGAAGTAAGGTATATGATTTTCAAAGTTTTGATCATCTTTCTGTAACAGTACCCCAACAATGGTATGCTCCGAGGCAAACAAGAACATGATGAAGTCCTTCGTGAAGTCTGGGCTGGCCAATACAAGAGCTTTGGTCAACACTACCTTGATATCTTCAAACGATTTCCTAGCTTTAGGATTCCATTTGATCTCTTTCCCCTTTCTGATCATACTGGTGATATGTTTTATAATTTCTGCTAGGTTCGGGATGAATCTTCTCAAGAAATTTACCTTTCCCAAGAAGGACTGCACCTCCTTTTTGCTGCGCGGAGTGCTGATTTTTAGGATTCCTTCTACCCTATTGGGATCTATCTTTATACCCTCTTTCGAGATGATCTGCCCCAACAACTTCCCTTCTTGGATCCCGAAATGTGAATTTTTTGCGTTCAACGATATGTCGAATCTCCTACATTTCTAGAAGACCTTCTTCAGATGCCCAAGGTGTTGTTCATCAGAGTTGGAGTACACTGGGATGTCATCCAGATAGATCACAATAAACTTGTCCTTTTCTTTAGCAAATGCTATGTCCATTTCCCTCTGGAAGGTAGCTCCAACATTCATCAGGCCAAAATGCATCTTAGCATACATGAACGTCCCCCATGGTGTCATGAAAGCTGTCTTCTCCCAGTCATCTGGGTGTACCATGATCTGATTGTAACCGAAAAAACCATTCAGCATAGACATCTTCTGGGACCCTACTATCTTTTGCAGAATATAGTCCATCTTAGGGAGCGAGTAGTTGTCCTTGAGGGATACTTTGTTCAAGTTTCGAAAATCCACACACAACCTTATTTAACCGATCTTTTTCCTTATAGGCACCGAGTTGGAAACCCATTTCAAAAACCTTAAAGAAATAATAATTTTGTCTTCGAAGAGTTTCTTTATCTCTTTTTCGATTAGCGACAACAACATGGGATTTATCCGTCTTAGCTTTTGCTTGAAAGGTTTTTGGTCTTCTTTGAGAGGAATGACGTGCTGAATCACTTTAGTGTCATAGAATTTCAAGTCATCATAACTCCAGGCAAAGACGTCCGGGAAATCCTTCATGAGTTTGATGTAGTCCTGTTTGATCTCTAGGCAAATATTCTTAGACAATTTTATTATCTTTGGGTTCTCCTGGATCTCGATGTTGCAGTCCTTGACATCCTCATCGTTCACATTGATCTTGGGATTCCTAGCCACATCGTTTTCATCAAACAAATTTTCCAACAGAACTAATTCCTTTGGGATGATATTATTCTTCAGTTGTACTATGTCCCTCCCATCTATCTGGTTCCGTAAAGGGTCGTCGTTACTACGCGCAGTTTCACTTTCGTCTTCGTCGCAATAGTACTCGTCATGAATGTTTACATTAGCAAACTCGTCGCTCATTTGGAGAAATCTCTCCACCTGTTTGTCATCCTCAAACACTTGCCAATATTTGATATTGTCATGTACCTCCAACCTATGTTTGACTTTGATCTCATACTTTGTATTGGGGAAAATGGGAATTTTAAAAACTGAGGTTGAGGTGGCCAAGGCATCAACAATTTGATTCTGCCCCCTCGGGATTGCCGATAAATTAGAATTCGAGAATTCCTCGAGGAGGTCAAGCACTAGGTTTTTGTAGGCCCTCAATCTGGGGTGATTGGATTGGTATATACCTTTCACTTGGTTTATAACTAGCTCAGAGTCTCCATGCACCGCTATCCTCTTTGCGCCCAACTCTTTCAAAACTTTCAGACCCAAAATCAATGCTTCATACTCAGCCGTGTTATTTGTCCAATCGAAGGTGAGTTTGTACGAGCATAGTTTTGTGCCTACCTTGGGAGGCTTTATCCATAAACTAGCCCCTACCCCCTCCTTTCTGACGGTTCCATCGAAGCTCATGTTCCACAATTCGTTCTCTGCGTGGTTCCTCAGGTCTGCACACTCCTCTACTCATCCCATGGCTTCATCCCCTACAGTCATGAAAATTGTCGACTCTTCCTCTTCAAAGCTCAGATCATTGTAAAATATGGAGGAGCCGATCTCAATGTTGACGAAGTATATAGGGTGGTTGTTTGGCTGTGTCCTACTACTCACCATGTATTTCATCAACACTTCTCTGTACAACCATCTCTCTTGGCCGAAGATGGGAATGGTGGTGTATGACATATCCATTTGCAGGGTTCCCTTAAACTTCGCGGCCCATGTCCTGGATAATAGCATGCCAAATTTAGGGGGTATATCATCCACAACCACGTCCATAACCAGGTTCTTAGAAGTAATTTTGGCCAGCGACACAACCAAATCTTTGATCAGACCCAAACATTTCACTTTCCTTGAATCGAAAGAAACAAGATCCTTATAGGGACTAGTGATGTCCAACCCCAACTCGTCCATGATCACTTTGGGCATGAGATTATGCGACGTGCTCGAATCCAACATGGCGTTGTGCAAAGTCATGTCATGAACCTTGAGGCTAATATAGAATGAGGGAACGTCCTCAGTATCGTCTGTTTCCTCTACGCGCGGACCGAACAAAATGGCAGGGTGGTCATCCTGAATGTTCAGGGTGTTGGGAGTTCCTCCCATCTTTAGCATTATAAAAATCTGATCCTAATATTCTCCTTTCTTGATGATCTCTTTGAAAGGAACAAAGATTTTAATCTTGTCCATTTCTTTCTCAAAGTTAAAAGGGGGGAGAATTTTTCTACCTCCTTGATGCATGTCTCCCGGTTTGTTTCTGGCGCTTTCCTCGGAGCCTCCTCCTTTGACTTTCCCTTTTCAGTCGCATCCTTGGTCGGGTTGTCCTTTTTCGGTCAGCTTGTGAAAGGGGCATTTTCCAGAGGTTCCCTTATGGGATTTGTCTTCCGAGATCCTGTAGGCGCCTTGCCACTCTTGAGGTTGTATTTCCTTTGGAACTGCATGATGACATTGCGATAACCCTTCCTGAATTCCTCTGTTTCCCATGACAACGTGCCATCCATCTCCAACATAATATCATCATTTTCTCTCATGTATTGATTGTGTTCTCCCTTCGTAAAAAACACACGCGTGTCCTTGTCGTTGCAACAATGCATTTGATCTTGGAACATCTGATCAAAATCTTCGTTCGCGTAGTTGTTCTGGAATGGGGGCCTTATTTGCTTGTCGCCCTGGTCTCTCTGTTCCCTCTGTCTGATATGCGGGACCGAACCTCTTCTAAGGTTTTAATTTCTAGGATGGTGGTCATACTATTCTCTGGCGACAGGTTTGTTTCCCACATACATTCTTTCCATCATATTTTCCATTGTCTTCATCATCAAATCGAACTTGTCCTCCGAGGGTCGAGAAGTCAATGATTGCGCATCTCCTTGAGGTTTCTTCTTGTTCCTGTTAAAAATTTGTTTAATTTTTCCCGATTCCATCAGGTTTACCATGACTTCGACTGCGTCACTCATCATGGCATCTAGTTTAGAAAATCTCCTCTCCCTAAATAGCAAGGCGAAATCACTCTCGAAGGAGTCGACGTATCAAAGCTACGTGGCCCTGGGAGGCGGCTGGACTTCTGCGAGAATTGAGTTGTAGACTCTCATGAAATGGGCTGAGAATTCTTGCACGATCTCCTCTTACACTCTCTTCATATTTTTGTACTACGTCAGTAGCTGAAAATGATTCTTTTTATCTCCCCATCTAGTAATGAACGATGTATCGAATGCGACGAAGTTGGGAATACTTGCTGTCGGGAGGGCCTTGAACAACTTTCTAACCTCTCTCGAAAGACTTTGTGTGAACAACCTCTTCTTAGCGTCTGCATAGTCTACCTCTATTAAGTCAACGAAATCAATGAACCAATCTTGATGCTTTTGGGTAGATGCGTTTCCCTCGACATCATACAACTTGATCCTCTAGTTGTAGTTCTGGGGAAAATCGTGCAGTTGGGCTGGTAGAAAAAGGGGAGCGAATCTGGCGACCATTTCTCTAGGGGGGTTTGAGATTTGTGGGATGTTTTGAGCGAGATTTGCAACTTGCAGGATTTTGTTTGGTATAAGGGATCAAAACCTCTTCTCGTCAAAGACTATTACATCCAAGATGGTTTCTGATTTAGACCTGAACAAGGTTTGTTCAAACAGGGCATCAAACTCAAGATCATTAATGATTTTCACGCCATCCTTGAGTAAGGATAGGCTTCTGTCCAGGTAATAGAATGGATAGAATGGGTCTGGTGCTTGCGCCCTTGTCCTGCGTAGAAGTTTCTCGGGTTCGTACACAGGCTCTACAGGGTTCAGGTCGGGATTGGCTCTGGTATAAATTGTCTTCGGAGCCAAGATTTTTGAATCACGCTATTTTGTGTTACTGGTCTCTTTGACTGGAGTCGCGAGGGTAAAGGTTTAAGCCAATATAGATGTTTGACCCACTATTACCCTCAAGGGTCAAAACTATAGCTTTAGTCGTTCTCCCAGGGAAAATTTATTCAATTCCGTCCCCAACAACGATGCCAAAATGTTAGCGCTCTGTAAACTTCGTTCGGCTGATAAAATGAATGACAGAGGCAAACTACAAACCAACTTTGAGGCAAAAAACTAGCCTTTTCGACCTGGAGAGGGCTCTCTCTGAGACTTCGTCTCTGTACAGGATATGGCTTTGAACTATCGGCTAGGTTTAACACTTTATTATGATATTTCTGGTTCTATTGGCGAAGGAAAGGAAGACCTTGGGCTATGGAGTCGATTTAAGAAAATGATAGAAACAAATGACTTAGTGACTAAAATTGAGAGGATAAAGGCTAAGCAAGCAACATTCTTCAGTTTAAAATCATTGTGTGTGGTGAGGGGAAAAACACATGAAGCAACTCGGAGCACCGTTGGGGATGAATTCAGAGTTCACTTAGAAGAAACATAGTTTGTCTAAATGGCGCAAATCTAGAGCACCGCGCAGTGAATCCTAGATTCGAAATCATGTTCCGATTCAGACAGAAATATATATGAATATAAAGAATACAGGAAAGTACGTACGCAAAGAGAGGAAACAATACATCAAACTGCTACAATTAGAATCTTTTCGTCAAAGCTTCAAGACCTTTGCATTAAGTTTCAATCGAGCTCAAAGCTCTATTCAATAGTCACTGTCTACACTGTTTTTCCAACCAACCTCGCTTACATTGAAAAGATAAAATATATAGGGGAGGGCGCGCCGCTTGGGCTGCCCTGCTCTTTACCTACTACCCCTAGAAATTAGACAAATGATTGTTCTCTTCTAGATGACTCTTCGTATGGCGCTTTACCAAAAATAAAAATTGACTGTACTCAGTCGCATCATAACTGCTCGTCTCTGCCACGATGGTTTGGACATCAACAAGATCTTGTCATTGGAGGATTATGTGTCGCTGCCTTCCTTTGACAGGGTATCCAGATGATCAAATGCTCTGTCAGACTCCCACCACCTACTGTAACGACCTTGATTTCTACTGCGTGATCATTTGTTGGAGTGCGCATGTGGCAGGTAGTCGCAGACTGTCGCAGTTGTTTCCTAAATGACAACACCAGTTAAAGGGTGACACCTTCTTCAACTATCAAAATATGCGCCATGTTCGAGGAAGAAAACAATGGAATCAATTAATTATGCCTCTGGCCTCGTTTGCAGTTTTGATATCCAAAGCGTTCTTCTGAGGGACCAATTTCACCTTTTCAGATTTATCACTTGTCTTTGCAGAACCGCGTTACCGTTCAGCTTCTTCTGCACGCTGGCCAGAGCCGCGTCGACGCTTTCCAGTGCCAGTCTGAATTCCTTGAAGTTTTTTGCGTTTTTTTCTTCTGACACCCACTACGCTTCGCGCAGTTGGATGATTGTATCCTGCGCTTCTCTGAACTGCTTCTTGAGCCAAGTGACGTTTCCCTCTCGACCTTGTGATGTTGATGCCTCGAGCGTATTTGCTTCTAATTGTTGTCTCAATTCCCTGTTCTCTTGGTACAACTCGGAAATAGCGAGCTGCGCTTGCTTTAGCTGTTGCAACAATTTAAGAATATTCATATATTTAGTGTCCGTCCTTCTCCTTCTACCGCAGGTTTCTCGGCTTGGACCTTCGACAAGCTCTAGTCGAATGGCGCACATGAGTAGTTCTTCATCAGTCGAATTTGCGCGTGGTTCGCTCGGGACTTGGGTTCCCCCAGTTTCCTTATTCTTCCTTGGCCCACCCCTTCTCCGGGGTATTGGCTGTTGGGGAGATAAGGCTTCCACTGTCTTGCTNGCGCACATGAGTAGTTCTTCATCAGTCGAATTTGCGCGTGGTTCGCTCGGGACTTGGGTTCCCCCAGTTTCCTTATTCTTCCTTGGCCCACCCCTTCTCCGGGGTATTGGCTGTTGGGGAGATAAGGCTTCCACTGTCTTGCTTTCTTCTATGACCTTTCCTATTTCCGCCTCCGTGCGATGTGATGTTAACCTTTCTGCGGGAAGGGGGGAATCTCCTTTTGGGTCTCTAGGGATGCCCACCGTGATTAGAAACAAATCCCAGTTATTTCCAAATCTCCTCAACTCCTCAACTATCAACAATTTAATCAGTGAGACATGGGATAGTCTTTTCTCCAGATTGTTTGCTTCAGCTCAGACGCCGCCTGCCATTTCTTGGAGGCTCCGATGCAGGAATAAATGCATATTTAACTGTCTCTTCCATGTGAAATGCATCAACAATCTAATGTGATGTGAATTTATCATGTCGGACCTCCCTTCACAAGTGAAATATTTTCTAATCATCCTCAAGAGTTTCCGAAAAGGCTCCTGCAAATATCTACTTGGAATGCCCGCTTCGACTCTCCCATTCAAGTAGTCCCGCTTGATGAATGCGTTGCATCATTGTGCGTAGAAAGTAATGCCTTTAGATCACCTTTCTCCGCACGGAGGGATCTCTGTTGCGGCTGACAGAGTCTCTTCTGTCACCTGGAAAGTAATACCTGAAATTTCCGCGCGGAAGCCGTTGAAACTGAGTGGGAACTGTTCCACCAGCTTCTTGTTGAATCCTTGGATTTTCCTGCAAAACGCCATGCATCCGACCTGTTCAAAAGATGCTCTGACATCCAGGTCTTCGATGAACAACGTCAAGTTTTGCGGCTCGGGCCTAGCCTTCCTACCATTTCGCGCACACTTCTCTATGTTTAGGGATGTTTCCATGGTGCAACACGTATTTTTTTTTTGCGTGCARTGGATTTGGCATGGGCCCAAGACAATAATCTTGATTGACCTGGGCTCGTGAGAAGAATWACATGCATTGCATAAGATCGACTGGTGAACAAAATACATGCAGAACAACCATAATTTATAACTGGGCGGGCGAGAGATGGAATCGTGTCAGGGAACACTGAATTCATGGTAACTGGAGGTTTCGAAGCAAGCTGAAGATATTTTCAGCTCATTCGCGCGACGAGTACACTTCGGGGCGTGTAAAGTACAACTGATAAGAGCTGCAGAGTATACGCGATATGAACGTCGTGATTTTTTATTCCTTCTGACTTGATAATGATCTGATGATTGTTATTTCACTTGCCGTTGCGACTTCTATTTAGCAACTTGCCTTGAACTTTGGCACGTAAAACCTTCTTTTCCAACCAGACCTGACTCTCTGGGAAAAAACCTGTACCATTTACACATGTTTTGACTCTGACATCCGTTCCTGACTCCAAGGGCCAACCAACCACTTGCTGACTTCGACCCATTTGCTGTTCTATACCTGACCTCACACGCTTTGACACACATACCATGACTTGATTAGGACTGACTCTAACTAAAAATAAAAATGATGGCGCTAACACTCTCCACTTGTAAATGTGATGAAAAAAGTTGGGGGTCCCAATTGTTGGATCATTGCAAATATAGTTTTCTTGTTTTGTTGCAAGTAGTCAGGAGAGATGCAAATGTTTTTGAAATCTATGTATCCAATATTAGATTTTAGGATTTTTTCTAGGTTTGTTTTTTACTTGACATCTTTGGCCAATAAATTGCTTCCATGTAGCTGGCCTTTTCTTATTCGTACCGACATGCAAGATATCACTTTCTCAATTATTATGCACATTGTTTTGAAAAACAAATTTTTTATGTGATAGGAGAAGTCACCGCTTGAATGTAGCAGTTCCCATCGAACTATTTTTTGGTAGCTGAATCGTTCCGTGATGTCACTGGGACATGGATCTCCATAGAACAGTGTTGGAAAGTTCATTTCCTCAACAAATTTGTCCTTGAATATTCCAAGTGGACGTTGCCCTTCAATAGGTGCAATTTCGACAATATTGTCTTACAAGTCATGAATGCGTTGTGAGTCAGTGAATCCATGTATCAATGTTTCAATAGGTCTTTCATTCTCTGATTCATCACTTGTATCAAATTCACTAGTAGTGTCAAAAGTATGTGCAGAGTTGTCATTTTCTTGTTCAAGAACATTGTTAAAGTTATCATTTATACAAATGTTCTATGCTTTGTACAGGGCCCTGGAACATAATTGTTTTAATGCTTTCATGACAATGTGCACACACACTTTACTTGTCTTGTATGCATTTTGTATTGCAAATGTTTTTTGAGAGCTACAACAATTGTCATTGTATCGCTAATGAATTGTGGCAGAGATTTTTACACAACATCTAGTTGGACATGAACATTAATAATTGATCCTGTTAAGCCCATTTGGGGTCGTTTATAGCCCCAGGTTTTGATTTGTGCAAATGAAATTCACAGAGACACAAGTCTCTCTTCAAGTTCTGTAAGTGTACTTACATCTGGTAGTGGTGTGTTACATCTTATTTGGTCAGGCATTGCAAAGTGTGGCAGTTTTCCATTTTCAAGTGATCGTTTGCATGGAAGACAAATATTTCCACTGGAAAATGTTCTATCATTTAGTGTCAAGCCGAGGTATTCTTTTTGCAAGTCAGGGGTGAAAGACTTAATGTTTTTTGTGAAATTCGATTTCTCGCAAATCACACATGTAATGGAAGGAGTGTCTTTAATTTGTTTCATATATATCTGTTTTGTATCTCTCTCCCCTAGACAAGCATGCACAATAAGTGTTTGCTGGTTTTCACTGCTAGCAGTGCATGGTGCTGGCTCTAGTCAATGATATGTGATTTTTTCCTCTCGGTCAGTATCATGACCATTGTGGGATATGTAGATGCACTTGTTTCTCTCACGTATCTATTTTTTCAACACGTGGTAGGTTAACTTATGGTTGCCACTGGAAACTAGTTTCACTTGTTGACAAGCCATGTTGAAGGTGGAATTGACATTTGTTATGAGAATTGCCTCCTCATCATATCGATGGTGCAAATGGTGATGTTCTTTTTCATTGGACATGTGATGTTTGTGTTCAATAGAAAGTGTGAAAATGCGATTGTGTTGTGCACGGACAATTTTTTTTAGGTTGTGATATGTGAGTTTCTGTTTTTTGGTCGTGCTCCCTTTCACCTCATGATGATCGGTTGTACAACCTAGAGGTCTAGAAGGAAGTGTACCAATGTATTTTTTTCTCTCACGTATGACCTTTTTCAAGTTGTGATAAGTTAGTCTACTTTTTTGTTTAAGCTCTGTATGACCTGATGACAATTGGGATGAGTTTCATCCTGATTACATAGCATGAGACGCTTATGCAGATTCGATGCGGTTTGGGTGGTGTGGACAATAGATATTGAACTGAAAGTATTTCTTATCAAAGGTTGATAATGGATGTGTGGCGTATCTGTTTTCAACGATATGATGTCAATTGTTTGATCGTAGTTTGAGTCAATATAGTGGGAATGGACAATACCATTTGATACAGTTGACCAGACCTGTATATTTTCTCTGAATATGATAGATATTCATTGTAAACAGAATGTGCTACCCTCTACATTTCCTTTCTCATATGGCATTGCCATGTTTACAAGGTATTGTTGCCAACTTCCAATTATCAACATACTTTCTAGGAGATATGGTAAAATGCGTTGATGCAAGTAGTTAAACGCATGTTGATTGCCACCTATAATTGCATTACAAAATGATTGCACAATGTAAAGGCATAGTGAGTGCACATCAAACTCTGTTGCTATCAAATAGCAAATTGCATTGAACAAACTATCTCTACAACTAGATGCAATAGTTGTTGCTATGTGCAATCCATAGGAGTGTATATGATGCATAATTCGTTTCCAATGTGATTGAAGGTCTTTGCAGGCGAGGGACAAGTAAATATCAGGTCCTCCAAGATTGCATATGGATAATTTTCTATAGAGTAGTGGTTCATAATGACCACTTAGAGGATTGACATCATGGAACAAGATGCAATATGGATCCCTAGTACAGTTTTGTTGAATAGTAGATATCTTCTTTTTCTTGTTAATGACCAAATTTCAATTGATATATTCAACCACTTGGATAGCCACCATATACAAAATGTATCTCCCCAAAGTCCCCTCTCATGTGCAGGCAGAGTTGCAGATGCAGACAACTGCATCTTTGAAAAATACGTACTGACATCATGTATTCCATGCAATTGGAAAAAAAAATTAGATGCCAATTCATATTGGTACGACTCTAATGCCTCAACGTTGCCATTTTTTAAACAAGCCAAGAATTGATCTATCAATCCATTGCGCAGCTCGGTCGAGGAATAATGAAAATGCAATAGAACTTGAAATGCATCGAAGAGGCAATCTCCCACAGTATATGAGAATGCATCTAATCTAAAAATCCCATTGTTATGTAATACCTGGTCGATGTTGTCATGTACAATGGAGTATGTATCTATTTCATAGCACTCAACATCTATTACTTGCTCCATATTTTAAGTTGTGATTTTCAATATGTTTCTTATCTATGTCTAGATAATACGAAAATATGAAAAAAATAAAAATGAAAACTATAAGTTCAAAACTTCATACCAATTCCGCTATGTATTCGTCAACCTTCTTCGTGTCAAATTCAATGCTCCGTGATTGCTATAGCATATGACAAACAAACAAATCTATAGTGAGTGTTGAACCATATAGAAGAGATAATGCAAATCAAATAACACTATAAATTTTCTCAGCACAAAGATTGAGTATTTAAGACATCATTTTTGAACTTATTCTAGGTGTGCATCTTATAAGCGTTTCAATAGCCATTGTATATAGCTTTACAGTCCTACTCACCATTTATTTTCATCCCCAATCTTCACAAATCAACACTAAACAAATATGAAATGACTTGTTGATGTCTTCCACTCAGAAAACACATATAGATGGTCTGTCGGATAAACAAAAGCGGAAGAACTAGGCATTACAAACTTTTACCACAAGAATGAAACCAACACACAGTACAACTTCTTAAGGTTTCAATTATCTTACAAGACTAAGAAGATATTCTAAGATGTTTCAATTATCTTACAAGATGAAGAAGATATTCTAAAACTGGGTACTGGGAAACTCAGTCTGAGACAGATCAATGAACTACCCATTCAGATTACAAAGAATCATTTCCACAAGACGATGTCCATATATGAAAACGGTGATGGAAGATGCTTTGTTTGGAAGACCCAAAATACAATATAAACCAACAACTATATGTGGTTTTGCCTCAGAGTATAAAATCTTTCCCTGTCATAACTTGCAAAGAAGGGATGGCAAGGTCCTCGTAGATGCTTGCTTCGCAATGAAAACTCTAAATTCGTTTGGAAAACCCCTTTGCATTTCCATTTTCCAAAGAGCTATGGCATGATGTACAGTACATGAAAGTGGGCATATGTGATTGGAAGGCAACAACCTAAAAAAATGCACTAAACGTATGATTTTCAGGAACATAAATATGAGGAGAACATCCCATTTCCTTTTTTATATGTCACTATGGCTGCGACAGAGGTGGGTTCTGTGTTCAACATTGACATTCAAAGGCGACACGATTTCTTGTTCAAGAACAAGAACATGATAGCAATACACTCCTGTATCTCTGGTCCCAACAATCACATATAAGGATGTTCTACAAGAGGATTTTCACTCAGACATTCCTAGTATTGGAAATTCTTACTTGCAAACTGCAAATAGTAAACAACAAACAACGAATATGAATGAAACCATGGCACTGAAACTTACTCATGAATGGGGAACGATAGAAGCACAGTTCAAATTGCGGGTGCAAAATCTCAACCCTGCAAACTGCAACAACAGGTCCAACTGCGGATGCAGGAAACCATCCTTGCAAACTTGAAGCAAACAAGGGTGCATGATTTCAACCCTACAAAGTGAAAGAACATGCCGAACTGCGGGTGCATGACTTCAACCTTGCAAAGTTGAAGCAAACAAGAGAAAGCAACAAACAACAAACCAATGAACAAACACCAAGAGGTCCAACTGCAAAGTTGAATCAAACAACAATAAACAACATCCAATGAACAAACGAGCAAGCAACAACCAGTGAAACAATAATGCTAGTGGAGAACAATATTTCCCAATTTCACTACAGACAAGATTGTATCCAAAAATCGGAGGAAAATGTATTGTAACACGCATGTTATGTAAGCATTTAAGGCTGTGAGGCATGTTAGGTAAACATTTAGGGCTTTCAGGACCGTTCAAGAGCCTTATGCTATGTAAACATTTAAAAAAGAACGCAGCGTGGTAGGCCTGTTTACGTACATAATAATAATAAAAATGCCTCTTTAAGTACTTAATAATAATAAAAAATAATAAAAATAATAAAAATAATAATAACAATAGTTCGAACAATAGAGACTATGCAAAAAAAATATAGTCAAAGGACAAACTAATATGAAGTCAATTAATAAAAAACTGTCTGTCGACGCTGAAAACTTTGGATATCTAAACGATTAGATAAAAATAATAAAATTCAAAAAGACTGTAGATGATCAAAACTTTGGATATGTTAACATTTAAAACATTGGGAATAACGAAACTTTGGATATGTTAACATTTAAAACATTGGGAATAACGAAGCTGACAATAAGACTTCGAATCTATTATCCAATGAGATCACGACATATAAGGTTTTTCTTATTATATTAAAAATAGTGTTTTTAGTTCTCTAGTTCGAACAATAGAGATTATGCAAAAATTTTTAGTCAAAGGACAAACTAATATGAAGTCAATGAATTATCGATCGCTAAATGAATAAATTGAATATGTTGGAATATTTTATGAGGAAACTCATTGGGCACTTCCCCTCATTTAGAAAGCAGAGGTTCTATAGCATACTCATTTTTATTTTTATATTTTTATAACATTTTTTGGTAAACCCACTGGGCACTTCCCCTCATATAAAGGATGGTTCTTAAGGTAAACCAGATTTTGTAGAAACTCGAAGCTCTAATAGTATACTCATTTAAGAATTCAACACGTCACTTTATTTATATTTTGTTAAAAAATCAAAGTTATATATATATATATATATAATTTAGATTTAAAAACTTTATTAAGATTTTATTAAAAAATGAAAATTAATAAAAATAAAAATATTGTAAAATTTGGATTTAAAAAAATATATATTTTATTTAGATTTAAAAACTTTATTAAGATTTTATTAAAAAATAAAAATTAATAAAAATATAAATATTAAATATTGCAAAATTTAGATTTGCAAATTTTATTTATATTTTGTTAAAAATGAAAGCTAATAAAAGTACAAATATTAAATATTGCAATATGTGTAAAATGACGTTGTTATCATTTAAAGTTAACAAAAATACAAATATTAAATATTGCCATATGTATAAAACGATGTGATTATTATTTTAAAACGAAGAACTTTATTTATAGTTAATAATAATTAATAAAAGTACATTGAACTTCCAATGGCTATCCAAGTCATTATTTATATAAGTTAATAAAAGCACATTTAACTTTAAATTTGTATCAAAATCATTATTTATATAAAATAATAAAATCACATAATGTACATGAAAAGTTTATATAAAATAATGGAAGTATAAGAAAAAATGGTAAATTTTCATAAACAATTATATTTATTTATTAGAAATTAGTTGAGGAGTGGAAAATATTATACTTTTAGAAAAAAATATTTCTCTGTTTAGTAGTTTGATGTGAAAAACAAAATTATTTGGGACTATTAAAGATATGAAATTTTTTTTTAGAAGTTGTGATGTGAAAAATAAAATTATTTGTAACTATTAAAGATATGAAAGAAATAGGAATTTAGATAAATGATTACAAAATATATAATTTTTTTAGTAGTTGTGATGTGAAAAATAAAATTATTTGTGATTATTAAAGATATGAAAGAAAGGGGAGTTTGGATAAATGGTTACAAAATATATAATTTTTTATTTAAATTTTGCTGTGGAGTGAAAATGAGAATTATATATAGTTATTTGTGATGTGGAAAATGACATTATTTGTGATTATTAAAGATAAGAAAGGGGAATTTGGATAAATGATTACAAAATATGTAATTTTCTATTTAAATTTTGGTGTAAAGTGAAAATGATAATTATATATAGTTATTTGTGATGTGGAAAATAAGATCATTTGTGAGTATTAAAAATAAAGAAGAAAGAGGAATTTGGATAAATGATTACAAAATATGTAATTTTTTATTTAAATTTTGGTGGGGAGTGAAAATGAGAATTATATATAGATATTTGAAATTTTGGTGTGGAAATGAGGGTTATATATAGTTATTTGATGTGGAGGATTAGGTGTATTTATAATGGATTTTAATAATCATTTTTTTAAAAGTTTCATTTTTAATAAGTTATGTTTATTGTGTAAATTTGAGAATGATAAGGGGATTTCCCTTATTCATTGTGTTTTGTCTTATTCATTGTGTTTTGTTTGATGCTATTAAAGATGGTGGGTTGCAATGTTCAACTTTTTAAAAGTGCATTTTTAGTAAATTTAGTTTATTAGAAGGATTTATTGAGTATGATTTAGGGATACTCGATTAACTTTTCAAAGTTGGAATAGAGTTGGCTTGAGGGATTTGGAGGGTAAGAGTAGGAAAGGAACATTTTTGTGAATTTTGGTTTGGTTTGGTATAATGGTTTAAAAATGTTTTTGATTTTGTCAATATTTTTTTTCCATTTATTAAAACCTTGTACAAGTATTTTTGCTCAATTTTTCCACTTGCTTGATAAAATTTATAGGCTAAAGTGTAAAAATTATAGAATGTAAATATCTATTTCAATTTTGTACATATTATTTGTATGAAAAGATTAAAAAAAATCCAATATAAATTTATTGGTGTTTAAAACCTAGTATTAATTTCTCAAACCATACAAAGCCATTGATAAAAAATAATTTTATTAGTGAAAGTCATTTTTAAAAAAAGTATAAATATGTTTGTTCAATCTTATCCTTTCAGTTGCACACTAAAATTTATGGGTTGAAAAATTTATTGCAAGTTAATGTTAAGGAATTCTTTACCAAGCCTAAGCCATTAAAAAATAGAATAAATAAATAAATAAACCCTACACAAATATATTTGCTCAATCTTTTCATATTTTTTTATAGAAACAAGTAGTATATTTGTATTAAAAAAGAGTTGGCTACATGCGAACTATATAGCTGCTTTAATCAAAATTACAATTGTGTTATTGATTAGTTACATGCCACATTTCAAAAATAGAGTTGTTCTTCACAACTGAGCTTATTCTACTATGCTTACTAGTATATATCCTAACATACGAATAGAGCAACCAAGTGCATTTAAACATCACAAAAATTTATAAAGGAGAAGACCCCGACCCATTACATCTTCCCCATATGTTAGAAATTCTATTAGAGAGTGAACATGAGGGTAAGTAACCAGAAGATGACCAGTCAAACGCAAACACAAATGTTTCGAGTGGTGCTGTGAAAGCGAACGATTGGTCAGGCTTAAATAATTCCTATAACCCATGCACTAAGGGGATTATGGTAGGACTGCAATTCTTGACTGTGATCCCTCTCCATCAATGACTAGAAGACCAAGGTCCTTTCCACAAGCTTCATTCACTTTTTTGTCTTCTTATGTATTAAGTTGCCTAAAAACATGAAGGAACCTTAATGAGGGAATGCCTTTGCAATTGGTTTTGATTTGATTGCACATCCTACTAAGCCAGGTATTGATGGAGGAGTTGTTCATGGCCATATGCTTTATTATCAATGATGAATCTCCAATGATGGTGGTATGTTGAATGTTCCTATCAAGGAGGAGATTATTGCCACAAGGAATATGATTCGACTTGATTGTTTTTCACAACCCCCAAACTCCAAGCGAAGCTACTTACATTGTTTCCTCTAGGGTTGAAGAAAACCCCCTTCCAGGCCTCCCTAATCAATCTTTTAATTCTTACAGTGAAATTTACAGGTTGGAAAATTTTGCAAATCAATATTAAAGAGAGTCTTTTCTAAACCCAAATAATTAAAAAATATAATAAATACATATTATTTATTAGTTTCCAATTTATATAGATTTCTAAAAATATAAAATATAGTATGTTTCCAATTTATACATATCTCCAAAAATATAGAATATAGAATGTAAAGATGTATCTTAACTCTATATACAATGTATAGATGACAATTTTATATATTATACTATATCTTTCAAGAAATCCAAAAGAAATGCAATACAAATTTATTTGTCTTTTAAATACTCAGTATTAAGAATTTTATAAAAAAATGATTTAAAAATGAAATATTTATAATGTAGATATCTATCTTGTCTTTTAAATACTCAGTATTAAGAATTTTATAAAAAAATGATTTAAAAATGAAATAAAATAAAATATTTATAATGTATATATCTATCTTAACTTTGTATAAGTTATTTGTCTAAAAGATTAAAAAAACATCCATTACAAATTCATTAGTATTTAAAAATCTAATAGTAAAAATTATGAATATTATTATAAAAAATAATTTAAAAATATTTTAATTTTCGAAAGCATACAAAACCACAAACCACTTATAATAAAATAAATTTGTAAAAAATCACCTGATTCCTCTCCTCTTTTATTCAAATGGTGTACACATATCTTTGCTCAATCTTTCAACTTACACAATATACACCCTTTACTTTCTATTTTTTTTTCAATGTAGAGATAAGAAGATGAAGTCTAGGTTGTTTTAAAGGTTTTTTTTAGAAATAAAAAAAATGAAGTGTAGGTTGTTTTATAGTTTGTAAAATTTACACCTTTCTACTATATACACCCTTTGCTTTCTAGATGTGTTTTTTTCAATGTAGAGATAAGAAGATGAAGTGTAATGTGTGAGTGAAAATATTAAGCAAAGTACAAGGTTTGAATTATTTTTATATGGTTTGAGAAATCAAAATATTTTTAATTTTTTTTTTTTTAAATTCTTAATATTAAATCTTTAAACTTTGATAAATTTGTATTGGATTACTTTTGAATGAATAAATAATATATATAAAATTGAAATAAATCTATATATTTTAATATTAAGTTTTTAAATTTCGATAAATTTGTATGGGATTACTATTGTATGAATAATATATATAGAATTGAAATAAATCTATATATTCTAAAATTTTGACACTTTGCACTGTATCTGAATGATTTTCTATTCTATTTTATTTTATTTTATTTTTAACTTGTATTTTCAATACTAAATCTTTATGCAACAGTATATTTGTATTATCTACATTTTATATCGAGTAGAGATGGATCTCTACATCGTATATAAATTGAAAACTCTCTACATTTTATAACTAAATATAAATAATAAATATTTATTTATTACACTTTTTAATTAAGTTGGTTTGGAAAGAAATCTCTTAGCATTGATGTGCAATAAATTTTCCAACTTGTAAATTTTACTTTGCTAGTGGAAAGATTGAGCAACTTGTACAAGGTATACAAGTTTTGAATGAAAAGATAGCAATTTTCAGTTAATTATTTAATTATTGTATAAATTATGGTTTGGAAAATTAAAATAGTATTTTTGGTAAATTTTTAATACTAGATATTTAAACATCAATAATTTTGTATGGGTTTCTTTTGGATAAGCTAAAATTTTGGACTAGTTGTATATGAATGATTTTCTATTTTATTTTAAATATTTTCTCTAAATTCTTAATACTAGGTAGTTAAATATCAATAAATTTATATTGAATTTCTTTTAGATTCTTTGGGATGGACAATATATATAGAGTTGAGATAGATCTCTACATTGTACATTTTTAAAGATCTATATAAATGGGAAACTAATAAATAATAATTATTTATTTATTATACTTTTTAAAGGTATGGATTTGGAAGATACTTGTACAAGATTTTAATAAAAGATCATTTTTGTATTTAAATATTTTAATTTGTTTTTAATGGTAAAATTCTAAATATTAAGACTTTAAACACTAATAAAGATCTATATAAATTGTAAACTAATAAATAATAATAATTTATTTATTATACTTTTTAAAGGTATGGGTTTGGAAGATATTTGTACAAGATCGTAATAAAAGAGAATTTTTTTAGCTAAATATTTTAATTTTTTTTAATGGTAAAATATTAAATATTAAGACTTTAAACACTAATAAATTTGTATTGGTTATGATTTTTAACTAAAAATTGGTTAACATTAATGTGAGACTTGGCTCGGTGACCTCCTACATACAATTCACAGTAGTCTTCCACTTAAGCCATCCACTTGAGCCCCACCAGGCTTCTAAACTCTGAAATTGAGTTACATATACAAACAAAAAAATCTTTCAATTTTACTTGAAAGATGAATACTATGGCATATGCATCTTAATATAATTAAAACAACCCTTCCAATTGGTACTCACTATAATTAAATTAAAATTAAAACTTCAACAAAAAAATTTGGCTTAAACATCACACATGGGAAATGGAATTACATCATAAACCAAAATTTACATTTTATTATGTAATGTCAAAAAATTAAAGATGATGTAAGGATGATAAAAGACCATTTCTCCTAATAATGAAAAAATATTGTAGATATTAAACATAAGGGTGATGCTTCCTTGTGCTAGTTTGGTTGGTTCTTCCTCGATGAGAACACATGGTTGCTACTTTCCACCTAATTGACTATGTATTCTAGACAATTGAGGATTTCACATTTGAAGGAATTTTCATCTTGCTTTTCTTTGTCAAAAAATTTGTACACCATCACTAATTTCACAAGTAAGTTCTAGAGATTTTTTTTGAATTTTACCTTTCAAATAGTGTTTTTCTCATCTTTCTCTTTGAGCTTTTGCCCAAAACCACATACAACTTGGGAACACTTTCAAGTGGGACATTGAGCCAAAAGGAAAACATTAAGTTTCAACTATATTTGGCTTGAAACATTCTAAGTGGATGACAACATTGACATTGACACATACCAATTGCAAAACATGGAGGGGGGAGTTGGATCTCCTCCCAATCAATGGCCAAATTTTGCAAAAATGCTTTAATTGTTTTCCATTAAGGAAACTACCTAAGTTTTTAGTAGGTTTCCTATTTCTTGTAATTTTCTTGATTTCAAAGGTTATTTCAGATTTTCTTTTCTTGTTGTAGGATTTAGTTTATTGTTTTAGATACTATAAGATTTTTTTGCATTGCTTTGAATTTGCATTTATTTTATAATTTTCAACTTTGTTGGCTTACATTGCATGGATGGAAGTTTACATTTGTATCTCTCCTACTTTCAATTGAGGTCCATGAATATCAAGCACAGTTATTTGTACTCTTGTAAACTCTCTATATGATGCCCAATCATGGCTCATAAAGGAGGGTTTTGTAGAAATAAACTTTCCTATAGCTAGGGAAAACTATAATAGAGTAGATTAGAAGAACACTACAATTCTTCCCCAAAAGTAGTCTATGATATTCTTCAATAACTACTAAGTTGTTATAGGAGGATTCACTTGGTTTCGATGACCCTTGTTGGCTGTATTTGCTCCAACCTTCCTTTCTCCTACTTCAGATTGCAAACCTGAACACACAAAGACAAGTGTTGGCCCTTGGTTATGGAAATAAGCGAAGATCAAGGAAGAAAAGACAAAATGTGAACTGCGTGGAAGACACAGTGACTGTTATAGAGTCGAAGTGAGAAAAAGAGAAGAAAAGACAGAGCGAAGTAAGAGAAAGCAAGCCATCGGACGAGGAGATCGAGGACGATAGATCGACAAGAAAGAAGGATCGTGGACAACTCAACAAGCGGAAAAAGCCACCGTTGGATGCTTTGGAGCACCGCGCGAGAAGGAAGGAAAGACAGGCTGGCGAAGCCCTAAAAATGTGGGTCAAGTTGACCTAGGGTTTTAGACACCTAGGGTTTTGGTATCTAGGGTTTTGACACCTAGGTTTTGACCTAAGGATGTCGGTGAGATATTGTAATGTATAAATAAGAACCTATATGAAGAAAGGAGGTTCGATCTAGTTGTACTATTGACATGAGTGATTATTGTTGTGTGAGAGAGAAGAGCTAAGTGTGAGAGGCTTCTGGTATTGTAAGATCTTCAGCTGGGGGCAAAGGTCAAGTCCTGCAGCTGGGTGTGCAAGAAGGGGAGAGGCAGAGAGGAGAAGCAAGAAGATTTGCTAGCTAAGAGCGCATACATGAACTGTATGATTCATCTTTATACATTATAAAGAACAGTTCTGTGGACGTAGCCCTAGAGAGAGGGTGAACCACGTATATCTTGTGTTGTATGTGTGATTGGTTTTCTGTTCTTCGTTATTGGTATACTGCTATTGCATTACTGTGTTAGATCTGATAGATATATCTTGCGCAATAGATCCTAGGAAGATAAAAAATACTAGATTGTTGTGTGTAGATCACTTTGAACCCACTTTACATTCCTTCTGGCTGTAGACATCTTTGTCCTGCAACCCCCACATAGCTGCTTCGGGTGAGACTGCATCTACCTCGCAGGTGTTGCTGAAAGGGCCAGTAGCTAGGGATTGTTGGTGCGCTCTTGGAGCTGAACCCTGGGTCTGCCCCTGTACCAACAAATGGTTCCGTTGCCGGGATAAGAATATTCTTGAGGGAATGTCAAGGTGGTTTCCATCAAAGACATAAATTCAAAAGCGGATAGGGGATCAAGAGAAGGACTTCGCTGAAGCCCAGAACAAGAACCCTAATCTTAGTACAGAGGATTGGTTGGAGAGATATATCTTTATTGATATACACAAGATTTTCTTTGGAGGAATCCATCAGGA
>SNQJ01S0032289.1:44265-57640 GCA_010110895.2 Picea sitchensis
AAAAGCAAACACATTGACACTCGTTTTCATTTCATACGCGAGCTAGTCAATAATGGTGATATTGCACTACAATTCTGTGGTTCTCGAGATCAACTTGCTGATATCTTTACAAAGCCACTAGGAAAGTCAGTTTTTTATTTTCAAAGACAACACTTAGGCATAGTCAGTGCTGATGCTTGTAACTGTTGAGTTTAAGAGGGAATGTTAAATATAATGTAACCTCAACAGTCTGATTGTACACTGCCAGCTGTACTGGACAGTTGTACTTTCTATTTTTGTCTTGCTTGAGCCTATTTAGCTCAGCTATTTCTCATTGCATTGTAACCTCTTCAGTTCTTCATACATTCTAATATACTGTTCTATTCTTTTCTCTCTGCATTTCTCTTTGCTTCACAATTTATCACATATTGTTTTCATATATTCCATTGTACCTTACTGGTTTCTCGCAACTCGAGACCAGTTTGTGAAAAATTTGATCCATGGGTTCTTTACAACTATTTTCTTGAGTCTCTTCTTTGAATGTATTTTTGGGAGAAATTAGAGATCGATATCAAGATTGTTGTTTAAACTTATTGCCGAGTAATGTCCGGCTGTGCTTTTAGAGAAACCTAGGGTTTGGACGAGACCGATGTTTTTAACGCCATGGTTTTTGGAAAGTGATCCTAACAAATTTTCTGTTATCAGAATGCATATATGGGTTCATTTATGGAATTTACCTTTGCAGTTTCAGAGTTTAACAGTTATGGAGGATATTGGAAATACATTTTGCAGATATATTAAAGCAGAGGTTGAGAAAGCTAAGGTAGGTTTAGCCACACATGCTTGTATATGTGTTGACAGAGCTAAGGCGGGTAGCCACATATTTTGTTAGATAGAATGATTCTCAATTGGGAAAACTGTAGATGAGTGTATCCAGCTTTTGGATTACGGAAATATAGCTTTTCAATGTGGAAAATGTCAGTAACTAGGTCACCTTCAGGGTACTTGCCACTTGCCCATAGATTCATTCTCAACTTCGAAGAAAGAAATTATTCAACCAGATGTCAAAGAGTTGCCAATATCTTGAACATCAAAGCATAATAAGGTAGATGGTGAAGAGGAGGATACAGATTTACAGAACGAAGAAGGCGTGGGTTCAGGAAAATTGAATTAGCAAAAAAATATATCTCTGGGTGGAGAAACATGAGGATGTAAAAGAGGAGGCGTGGGTTCAGGAAAATTAAAATTGAATGAGGAAAAAATATATCTCTGCGTGGAGAAACATGAGGATGTAAAAGAGGAGAAACAAGAAGAGGCGGGTTCAAGAAAATCGAATGTGGAAAACATCTCTCCAGCAGAAAAACATGAGGGTTTTCAAACGCACCTCTGGAAGTGGTAAACATGAATACTTTTTTAGGAGTGAAGAGAGTCCATAAAGTTAAAAATTCAAACTCAGATAAGGAATACACCAGAGGTAAACATGAATACTTTTTTAGGAGTGAAGAGAGTCCATAAAGTTAAAAATTCAAACTCAGATAAGTAATTTAAATTAAAAAAAAAAATCTAACAGAAAGTTTAGAAAACTCAAGTTAAGTGATAAATTCAAATCAATTTCTCTGCCATGATTTCATAATTATTAATTCAGTGTTTGATAAGATTAAACCATAGTTTTTAATTGTGAAACATCTCGTTTCAATGAAATTTTTTGATATTTTTAAAAAATTTGTTTATTTTAGTTATAAAATTTAACATTTTATTTTATTTTTTATTTTAATATATTTCAAAATAATATCATAATTAAAAGAAAAAGATATACATATTAAAAAAAAAGTTTGACAGTTTAAATAAAAGAAGTAGTACTCCTTTTCATGTATAATACTAAGGTAGATGTTACTCAAAAGTACATGAACCCACTTGATGTAATCTCCTCTATAACCAGATATTGTCTTTCTTTATAATACTAAACAATTTTTTTGGTCCTTAAGTGAGACCAAAAGCTACTTATACTTCTCTCAACAACAGAAGACCAATAAGTCTTCTAAGGGTACCCCCCTTAGAATCACAAGCATATCAATTCTCAATTTCAACCAACCAATAATAATTGACTTCATTATTAGTTGAGAACTAAACTACTATGTATTTTACCACATTCTAAGTCATCAAAACTATAGTGATTTTGGAACATTTCTCCTAATGTTTTTTGAGCATAGAAAAACCATTTTAAAACATTCCAAGTATTCTCTGAGATTTCTTAAGATCCCATAAACCAATTTTAATCTCAGTAAATATTACACATACACACATATATAAACACATCAAAATTAAGTTTTGGATAAGTATTCCTTCCCCTATGGATTATTAAGTGTCCTCTCTCGTTGTAGTCAGGAGAAATCCATCGGCTCAACAAGGAAGACACACTATGCTAAAAGCATTGATTTTATTTTTTAAATATTTCCGTGAGAGAAGCTCTACAACAGAGTATGGGGAGATGTTCATGTAACATAATACAATAAAATAATAGTAAAACATTAAAATAATAACAAACAAACAAAAAAATTAATAATAAAACAATAAAAAATTATGTACGTTCAATTATATATAAACATATATAGGGGGATGTTCATATACCATAAGGAATTTTCATTTGTACAAGAGAGGTTAAGTTCTTCCATAATAATCTTCCACATTACACTAGGTCCACACCCTCCATCTATCAAGAAACAATGAGATATCTAATCAAAGATCTTTATAGAAATATAAAAAGGTGGATTTTTTCACAGAATTTTTAAAATTATTTACACCTAGTCTATTTACATGTGAATCATCTTCATCAAGGTTTTTGGATAAACTAGCTACTGAAGAAGTTCTACCTTCCATATAATTTTTAATATGTTGTTGCCTAGGGACAATGACCATGTACAGGATAATTGCATATGATTTTATGGTAGCTGGTTGTTTCAGTATGTTATATTTTGATGAAGGTAAATAGATTGATGCCCCTTCACATTCTACTACTCTTTCAACCAGCGTATTTGTATTTGGACAAGAAGACTTAGGGGGAAAGGTAGTTTTGGGATTTCCACCATTTCCCTTGTTAGCATAGGATTTACTTCGAGTGTTCACTAACATTACATGTTCTTTAGGAACGAAATATAAGGCGACAACAATTACTTCATATCTTTTGCCAAAGATTATTTCCCATGCTTTTTTCTTAACCTCAGAAGTTCTCTCTTAATGGTTGTAATCACAAAAGTTACACCAATATTTAGAGAGATTATACTTTAGTTTATTGTAAGGTAAGGAATTGATAGGTTGATTTCTCAAAACAACTTGAGAAGGCGATTCAATATAGATTCAATTAGTAGTGATCCCTTTCCTTTCAAATGCCATCATCTGATTGCTCATATCCTAGACCAACTGCAACGTAGTCGACATTTCAGCCTCCTTAACAAAATATTCTTTAGGAAGATTTATTCTTTCCATTTTCTCCTCATACTCCAAACAAGCTTGGAATCCAGACCCTAGGCTTGTCACATTTTTCTCTTCTAACCTATGACGATAAGAAGAGGGTAAGTAGTTATAGTACTGAATGAAAAAAACTTGGTTATGATGATGGGTCATCTCATGGATTTGATTATACAGTTTGGTGAATCTAAGATTGAAATATTTAACGGTTTCACCATTTGTAAAATTATTGTTATTATAATCCTTTAACAAATCCATTAGATTCTTGGGTTGCATGTATGTTGATTTAAATCAGTAAACTAGTTCATCCCAAGTTGAAAAGATTTAGGAGGTAATTCAAAAAAATCATAAGCAACTTTCCCTTATAAATAATTAATGAATAAATGCATACATGTGTCATTATCATTTTCCCCTATGTTATGGAAAGCATTAGAAAATGCACTAAGATGTTTTTTTCTAGAAATTTTGTCATTTCCTGAAAATTTTGGCAAATGATCTTTGAATTTGGAAAGGGGATTAGTAGTTCGAGCGAGATCTATAGGTGAAGACACATGCCATGGTGTAGTTGTGGTATCTTCCTCAAATTGGAATAAACCAAATTTCTCGATTGCTTTGGTAGGATTGGTTGTAGATTGAACTAGAATTTTATGACTAAGAATACTCTCGATTAAGGATGAAGAGAGGGATTGCAAAGAAGAAGATTGAACGGTACAAGAAGAAGAACCGAAAGATGTGATTTTGAAATTTATAGGGATAAATGATACTAATGAGTTCGAAGAATCATACAAATATCTACGATGTTTTCCATGGAGGGTTTCAAGGATAACCTTTCTTCTTCCCATCTCTGAGACATGATTATTTTATGGGGAAAAACCTATCATTCTTCGTGAAGAACATGATCTGGAGGAAATAGGAGAATTTATTAACGTTGAGGTTGATTTATTACGAACGGTTTTTGAGCTTCCCATTGTTCTCTAATTCTAATATCTTAAGAAATTACCTCCCAATATTGATGAAGTGAAGTTCATGTATGGTATATTTCCAAAATTGTATTAAATAAAGTTAGAGAAATGTTGGTCTAATCATATAAACCATCACCAATGTTAGGTTGACGCACAATAGATATGGTCATGAAAACAATGAATAAAATAGAATAGCATTAAGTATAGAAACACAATAAATATAGAAATGAAATACAACTACCTGAGAAATATTTAATATTTCCCTCGTATGGTCGCCAAATAAATGATGAAAAGGAATTGCTTTATCGAAACACCAACATTTTCGAATTCTGCATGACTCGATAAAAATAGTTGGGATTATCACCCTTTGTTTATAGACCCTTTTTACAAAAAAAATCAATTAATCATCAAGAAATGTGTTGTTGGAATTAATGTTATCTTTTATAATTGTAGTATTTAAATAAAAATAAAATATTTATAATTGAAAATATTTCTTAAATTTTTGAATAGATTTAGAAATAAAAATTTAATATAAGATTGCATGGTAACTCAAATGAGACTTCAAAACCATCCAAATATTTTACTTATTCAAATCTAAAATACAATAAACAACATTTTTCATACCCAAAGGATAAGGACCATAATTAGACTTAGTAGTCAAAGATTGTATATTACATCATAAAAAAACTGTTGGTATCTTTAAGTTAAACTAAATCTGAAACAAAGATGATATCCACAAAAAAGAGATTCCTCTTAGACCCATAGTGAACACCATAGGCTCCCCTACCTATGAACTAGACAAACACGTAGCCAAAATTCTCAGCCCCTTAGTACACCACACAGACTCCTTCATTAAAGACTCTAATGACTTTATAAAAATCATTAAAAATGAAAAAATAGAACCTCAAGACACCCTCATAAGTTTTGATGTAGTCTCCCTTTTCACAAAACCTCCCCTAGATGAATCCATCCAGATTATAAAAGAAGTAACTGATCCATAAATAGCTAAACTTGCAGAGGCTTGTCTCTGCTCCACGTTCTTTAGTTACCAAGGACAATTCTATGAACAAACTAGCGGAGTAGCGATGGGATCCCCATTATCCCCCATTGCTGCCAATATTTTCATGGAAAACATTGAAAAGAAAGCCCTAGACTCCTTTCCCCTGAAACCAACAAGGTGGAAGAGATTCGTCGATGACTCTAATGTAATCTGGCCCCATGGGAAAGACAAACTACAACATTTATTTCAACACCTTAACAACATCTCAGAAGAAATAAAATTCACTATGGAGCTCGAATAAAATGGTAGCATCCCCTTTCTAGACGTTCTAATCAGTAGAAAAAGCGATGGGAATCTAGGGCATGTAGTATATAGAAAAAAACCCACACTGAAAACTATCTCCACGCCAAATCCAATCACCACCCTAACCAGAAACTAGGTGTCCTAAAAACTCTAGCCACAAGAGCCATAAGAATCTCTGATGAGACACACCTAGAACAAGAAAAAGACCACCTCTCAATTGTCTTTAAAAACATATGTTATAAACATAAATACTTCATGAACGCAATAAACAAAGCCTTAGAAAAAACTAACAAAAACTCTAACTCCATAGAAGACCATAACCCCAATAGAAAGGCCTCCCTACCTTACATCCAAGAAGTTACCGATAAGATTGCAAATATCCTTAGCAAGAAAGAGATCAAGACATCCTTCAAACCACATGAAACCATAAAACAAAATTTGAGATCCGTTAAAGACATACTTGATCCTCACAAAAGCAAGGGAATTTACGAAATAGAATGATCCTGCGAAGAATGCTACATCGGTGAAACCGGTCACTCCTTCCAGACTAGGATCAAAGGACATGGAGCTGACATAAAGAATAAATGCATATGCACCTCCGCCCTAGCAGAACATTCTCTTAAAACTAAACACCATGTTCCCCTAGAAGACACCAAAATTTTGGCCAAAGAAGAACACCTCTTTAAATGACGTATTAGAGAAGCAATCAAAATTCGTAAGCACCCAAGAAACCTAAACAGAGACAATGGCCTAAACTTAAGTGAAAACTGGCTCCCCCTGATTCATAAAAATAAAAGAATAAATAGATAAATAACTCTTCCTTAATAATAATTTATTAATCTATTAATAAACACTGAAAAATTAAGATTAACAAACCCTAAAACCTAACTAACACTAATCAAAACCTAATACAACTACCTCTTTTACATAACTTAATTTTCACTCATAAAAATATTGAACCACCAAAACATTTTAAAAGAATATTAAACCCTAAACACCTTATAATATTTTTAGGATCCTCTTAAATTAAAAAAAACTAATAAACATTGAGCTTTTAATAAAAATTTAATTAAAAAACACTTAGATTACCTATTAAATCTAAATAACACCTTGATGATTACAAAATAATTTAAAACAAAATTTTAAATAAAATCTAAAATTTAAATAAAATCCAAAATATCTTAATAAAGTATTTAAAATAAAAAAATTTGAAATTTTTAAATAAAAATTAAAAATAAAAAATAAAAAAGATATCTAAAAAACCCTAAATTTGACTAAAACCTATTCTAAAACTCTACCCGACAATAAAATTCCATGCCTAAATTAGATATTTATAACCCTCTCTTCTCACAATTGAACCCCAGGCTTCTTGTCGTGATGATGGATCCTGATATGGATCTGAAACGTTGACACTCAATTGATAATACTGTGGTTCTTTTGATTCCGCCTGAAAACACCCATCACCACATAAATCTCAGCAAAAAGATGAAATGACAGACCACAAATGCCACTGCCTTGAATCTGCAAAAAATCCTTAATCATTATTGAAAACTAATTTATAAATATAATAAGAACCTGCAGAATATTAGAGATAAATGATCCACCTTGTGAAGTATATCAACAAATCAATACTTCTTGGTTCTCCTTATTGCCACCTTTAGTAGGATCATGATATCAACAAGAAGTTCTTAGCACTTATGTATCTCAGAGATGAATGAAATAGTAAGGTAATATCACTTAAGAAGATAGAGTAGACCTTATCGGAGTTGTTCTCTCTATCACTCTCCCTTTGCTTGTCCCTTGAGTTCTCCTTTTACTCTTTCAAAATTAGTTTCAAAGGTTGAACTACATTTAGTTAAATCATTAACTAATTTTAGTTAATGGGGACAACTCATAATTAGATAATAATAATAATTAATGATAAGGATAAAATAAATACTAAACAAAAGGCCAGACCCCCTAATGACCTTTTAAACTTTCAACATATTCCCCTTGTTTCTCCTTTAAAACAGACACAAATTAATGTCATCCAACATCCATTTAATTATCAACATAACACATATCCCAATCAGCTCATAGAAATAGTTATAGACATCCTTGTGACTCTTGAATGATAAATATATTTATTAAAAATAAAGATATCATATTGTTGTCTAAGTTAAAAAGGATATCATATATATGTCAAAATAAATATACCATCAGCTACCCCAAAATCATACCACTGCCAAAATATGTCCAAATCATACCATTGTCAAGAAAATAATAACGAGAATTATCGTAAAAAATAAAACCATCATAATAACACTATGAAATCAGAAGTCATTTTTTATGTGAGGTAGTTTTCCTTTGTTTGCTTTCCTATGGCTTTGTGACTTCCAAACCGTCATTAACCGATACTTTAACTCTTGCTACTAATGCTTCTAGATGCATGTACTTAATGGAAATATGTTTACATTCATTTTTTATATGTTTGGCATGAGAATTTATTGAATGTGAAGAAGTTACTAAATGATCATAGTTGACCAAATGGGTGGGTCATTTTTCTTTGCTAGGCTAGAGCTCTTTAATTTGAGATTTAAGCTTCTTTAATGATTGAGAAATATGAGCATGAGAATATTCTGATGTAATATGGAGGGAAGATCTCTTTGGAGGAGGTGGAGGTAATGGAAATGAAGTTGCAGGCGATTATTGGGATTGATTTTTACAAGGATTAAAAATTTCATGCCAACCATCATTGGTTGGAATCTCAAGAGGTAATGAAACATGTGGTTGTACAAGAATACTAGAAATGTTTGGATGAGGTTGAAGGGGTGGTATTCTAGGTGGAGGAGGGGGTTGAAATGCCCCTTGTCTAGCTAGGTTTAAGAAGCCAGTTTGTAGGATTTGATTGAATTATTTGGAATCACCATCAAAGTGGATAGAGAACTGAAGTCGTTTGTTACCAAAAAAAATCATTAGGTCTCCTTCTTCTTCTTTTGTTTCCTCTGCCACCACTTTCTCTACTGGATAAACTCATCTATAAGTACAAGGTAAAGTTATATCATGCACACAATAGCTAATAAGAATCAAATATCATGTTCATAACATAACTTAGAAATAACTTTGTTTGACAGTAAACAATCATGCGAACAACCATGGACATACATAGAAGATCAATTGAAAAGAATCAATTTTTCCTTTAAATATTTCATCCCCCAAAACAATTATTATTCAATAACATGGGAAAATTAATGTACTCAAGGAATATGATGGAATTTTAATGTGCGAAAAGTGAAATAATGATAAGGAAAGATAATGGCACATGTTCAAAAAAATCTATCATCAAACATCTGCAAATGAAACTGTTTGTCAACAAATTCTTCATATGTTCCTTGTCAAGTCTATGTTTTTCACTGCTAATCCCTTAATATCAAGAAGTTAATTATACATCGTGCGGGGGGAGGGAATTTGGAATTAAGATGAAAATGGAATTAGGGAGCTAGGAATGACTCATGGAAAATGGAAATATGAAGGGAATTGGCCGTGAGTAAAATTAACATTGTATTCGTCAAATATAATCAACCTCTAGCATAATCCTTCAAATTAAGACTATAATCGTATACATATGTCAATCCTAATATATTAGTGTTCCCAATATCAATATCAATTCGACGAAAATTATTTAATTTCAAATCAAAGGAGGAAAAATAAATGAGAATTTCAAATGATATACGAATATAGGAATGAAGAAATAGCTTATGAAAAGTGACTTTATGAGGGGATTGATGCTATGTATAAGAAATAAAATATTTCATTTCAATTTCATTGTTATTCCAATACCAAAAACCACAAATAACCTTGTTTAATACTTTCAATATATGTAAGCTTCCATCCATAATGTTTGTGTCAATATTCAGCTTATTAAAAATTGAAATACAATCGGCCAGGATGAGTTTGTTCTTCAAACGAAAGGTGTTTTTATTCGAACCATTCTTATTTATAACAAGCAGTGAATCGATGCAACTTATACCACTGCAAAAAACAACAGTTGAAAATCGAAAATAGGTTTAGGAACTTCAAGTAGATTTTTCAACATAACTCTTGATCTCCAAAATATCATTAACATATTCATTTTGTTGTATCCCATTATTTAAAAGTTTTAGTTAATAACAAGTAGTATTCATTTCTGCATTCTGATAGAACAATTTGAACCGTTTTCAAAATTAGACTTTGTGTAAAAGAATACAAGTAGGGATGACGATGGTATTCATACATCTCCAACAATTCATTTTGCATATGTATATTACACACCATTCAATATTAAGCAGAACCAATCAATATACTTCAAATCCAGTCACTTTCCATTTGAACCACAACTAGGAACAAAAAATTGGATTATATATATAACTGAAATTTGAATGTTGTTTTAAATAGCGTTAGGGTTTCTAACTCAGATATATACAAAACCATATCATACTGAGATACGAAACCCTAGTGTTTAGTAAGAAAATTATTTCAGTTCTTATTCGTCATCCACCAAACAGAACCAAGAGATGTTGTTTTAACTTGCATGGTTCCAAAACGGGATGAAACGTGTCTCATTTGTTTCAAAAATCCTTGACCCAAGACATTTTTTGCAAGAAAATAAACCTTAAGGTGCAACCCTGAGAAAGGTAAAAGAAACCCATGATTCATGGTTTCAACAAAGGGCATTTACAGGCTTCTGAAACACAACATGTGATATATAAATGCGATCAGAGGATTCCCTATTCTGCAACAGTATTCCGGAGTGTAAAAAATTAATGAGGCGACTTAAACGACGCATAGGTTGTGGCAATAAAATGTCCTATTTTGAACTTTATAATTCATAAAAAAAAAAATGTCAAGGAAGAAAACCCTTGAGACCCATTTAAAACCAATCTGAAAAATATCAAAAAGAGAAGAACAACTTTACATTATTTTTTCTTTGGACAGAAATGAATTAATGGATTGATAAGTAGGATCTTTGAAATAGTTCATGCAAACATATCATTTCCAAAAAGGAAAAACACCATAGAACAAGCCCAAGATCAAAGAAGCACACTCATTTACAATCACAAAGAAAATTACTATTGCAAAATTTGACATGCATTCGATGGATATAATCTATAGTCACTTGCCTTCACCATAAGCTTACCTTTTTCTTGGAAAATATTAGTTTTAGTGTCAAAATAACCACAGTCAAGGATTTGACAAAGAAATTTGTCTAGAGCTTGTTTCCAAAACCACCAAAATGAAAATGCCAGAACGTTTGATGGTAGTAACCTCAATGAAAATACCGAGTCTCATGCATTCAATGCATGGAGCCTCACTTTTCCTCGACATTTACTCTTTTTCCAGATCATATTTCCACTAATAAACCACATAAAATAGCAATACAACTTACCATGTCACATATGCAACAAATCATATGCTTTAATATCCATATAATCCAGGTTTTAATGCTATTTGGAATGGCGACCAACTCAACATCATTCTCAGTTAACCCACATTTATTGCCAACCTAATGATGCGATTGTGTATATATATTGCGGTAAAGGCTTAAGGAAAGGTTTTAATGACAACAATATGCCATGTAAAATCAAAGCAATATACAATATTCATAACGTTGGAAAGAATTTACAACTTTTAAACTTCACCATGCCACCTTTGAATATAGAAAAGACATGGTATATATGAGAGCCCGACAATATCATACAATATGTAAGGTTTTGTTATGTCATTTGAGTACCATTTCATGTTGGATTGTTGTGATATATCGACCAAATATTAAGAGTAAATACCACCATATCAATTTGAACTTGCATATGCTAATAGAAATTTAATATTATACCCAGCTTTTGAAAACATCGACCATTAGCACACATTTTGATAGGATGGCCATGCATATTTTGTCCATTATTTTTCTTATTATAACTATAAAATGGAAAACAATTATACGTTTTTCAATCACCATATATTGGATAAACTGCAATGGATAGTCAATATGCAACAAGATACCTCCAATAAATTGCAGCAAAATTAAATGAATTCATTCATTCTTATAACAAGGGGATTGCCAATTTTCTTACTTTTTCTAGGGGGTTCCAACTATAGTTATGTATTTATAAGTTATAGATAATAAAAAAAATTAAAACAGTACCTTGCAATAATTTCCGAGCTTGCTGGTTTAGTTGGTGAATTTATGATTCAACAACTTCCCTAAAGGATTACTTTCCACTACAATTTATTGATCAAGTTATAGATACTTTGTAAAGAAAGAAGGTATTCTCTTTATTCAATGGATTTGGAAGCTATAATCAGATACATATTTCCCCTAAGGACCAAGATAAAACCACTTTTGCCTGCCTTTCGAGAACTTAAGCTTACTGACTACTACTGTTTGGATTGTGTAACACTCTGGACACACTCCAAAGGGTTTTCTTAGGGATATTATCTAACTTTACCAATGATTGTGTGGAAATATATATGGATGAATTCAACGTGTATGGAGACACGTTTCAGGAAGCCTTAGACAAATTAGAAAAGGTTATGATCACATGCCAAGAGGAAAACCTCCCCGTCAACAATTATAAATGATACATACTTTGCACTGAGGGAATGGTATTGGTACACCACATATTATCTGTAGGAATCTAAGTGGATCTCGCTAAGATATGGGACATCCATGCATTTCCAATACCCACAACCCAGAAGGATGTCTGCAACTTCCTAGGGAATGTAAGATACTAATTAAGATTCATAGAAAACTTTACAAAGATGGCATCACCCCTATTCTAGTTACTTACAAAAGATACATAATTCTCCTTGAATTACCAATGCCAATTCGCATTTGAAACCTCAAAAGAGAAATTATCAATTGCACTAATCTTTGAGAGTACCAATTGGTCCTTACCTTTCCGCATTTTTGTAGATACGTCAGAAACAACCATTAGACCTGTTTCATGGAATAAAGAGGAGAAACGACCATATTCTATCTATTACGTTAATAACAATCTCATCTCTATTGAAAATAATTATACCGTAAATGAAAAATAATTTCTTGTTGTCATGTATGCCACTAACAAGTTTCTTCATTATATCAAAGGTTACTCTATATTTGTACACATCAACCACTCTACCATCTGCTAACAGGTAAAATCCTGAATGTAGGTAACACTTTTGTGGGAATCGGGTTGCAAAAATTTCTAATGGAAATTTTTTGACCGAACAATTTAACATTTTAGGCCGAACTGATTAATTTTTCGGTTGAAATATGTTTTCGGTCAAATTTTAAATCTAACGATGCCCTAGAAATTTGTGCCATCAGATAAATTTTCCGGATTGTTTTGGTTTGACAACCATTTTTTCGGCCAAAATAATAGTTTGGACGAAATATTCTTTCGATCAAAATGTTCTTTTGCCCGAAAAAATAGTTCATCTGAAATGTGTTTATATATATATATGCAACATTTCTCCTTCAACAATTTTTTTACCTGTCATTTTCTTGTTGTTCTTGCGACAGAAAACCTATTACGTGTCATTTGTTAATATTATGGTAGCTGCGGGAGGTATTTACCTCTACATGTGAACCTGACGAGAATAGAAGACTCCGGGAAGCAAGAGAAACCCTAATGAATTGTCTAATAACCCTAGAAGCCTTGTCGGC
>SNQJ01S0032289.1:57650-86886 GCA_010110895.2 Picea sitchensis
CTGTGTGTATTCCCGTAGTACACAACTACAACGGGAATACACACAGGTGTGTTCTATAAATTGATATTGTACCAATTGTCATAGGAGATTATCCAGTTGGATAATAATGACAGGTCTCGTGGTGCTACTAGTTGTATGGTATGTTATGCTCAAGACCATTCTATTGTTGTACTAATTGCCTTGAAGACTATCAACAGTTTATTGGAGATGATGATCATTCAGATGAATGATGAACAGAGATTTCCCAGACGGAAAACAATTCAGAGCTTTTACTCCTCTTGTATCACTCTATGGTGAGAGTGACTTATCCAGCATCATATTACTTAGATGTAGTATGGTTTCGAGAGATGATGCAACTGATAGTGATGGTGATGATCATGATCTAGTCATGAAGTAGTCTAGATGACTATTTTGATGCTACCGGGTAAATGGTATGTTTTGTACTCAAGTCCATTACCTGTAAATACCTCTCTAGCTAGGAGGGAGTGTTAATATTATGGTAGTTGCGGGAGGTATTTACCTCTACATGTGAACCTGATGAGAATAGAAGACTCTGGGAAGCAAGAGAAACCCTAATGAATTGGCTAATAACCCTAGAAGCCTTGTCAGCTCAAGAATATAATTTATATTAGGCTATTAGCCTTCAAGAGAAGAAGTCGGCCAGAATTAATAATAATATACTGAACAGACACATACCCAGAAGGAGAAGTCGGCCCTAGTAAACTGGAAGGATTACTATAAATACAGGGTGCCAGTCTTTCATTTGACACATCTCAGGACTGCAGTTTTCCCAGTTGGTGCGCACTACAGTTGCAGCTGGTGCGCAGGTTTGGAGGAGGGTTGCAGGTGCAGCTGCAGCAGCAACAAGTTTTAGTATTTGGCTTGGATATCTCTTGGCTAGGGTTTGGACTATCTGATCAACTTTTTGTGATGCGCTATCCTTGGGGAGATATGCGTTGTTGTTTGTTTGGCTATCTAACCTAGGGTTTGCTTCCGGAGGAATTCTCAGGTCAAGGTTAAGGTGCTCGGAGGGAGGCTTCGGCCTATGGTTGGGAAACAAGGGTATTGTCGTGGTAAAACGAGCACACCATCTTATATATTCTAACATCATTTTCATTCTGTTCCCGTGATACAAAACCCTCCATACCCGCCATTATGTGTCTCTGTTAGCGAATTTGCATTGGAAGTGGTATGGGGATCAACCGAGCGACATGAGGAGCACCTTTTTTAGGTAATTTAATCTTTGTGAGCTTGAAAACATTTTTTTGCCTCATTTCTATTCATCTTTCAATATTTGTGTTAAGTATTATTCAACAACACTAAACAATTGGATATTCATTAATAATGGCTCAAGTAGTAGGATATGTGAGAACATATTGAATTATGGATACCTATGGAGAACTATTTTTTCAAGGAAATCATTCCATGTCTTCCTTAATTACCATTTATTGGTCTCGCTTAAGTAACCATATTTTGTGTTGTAGTTGCATTTCCTATATTTAGAGTCCATTAGACATTCTAAAGAACTTGCTTTGTTCTATATTAACTCTACATTATTTTGTGATTGATCTAGAGTTCTTACTTGCCTAAACTAACTTAAACCATAGTCCTAGTGCATATACTTGCCTAATATGCATTTTAAATTACTATTTCCTAGTGTCAAAATATCCTAACATCCTTTAAAACATAATCCCAAAGTGTCCAAAGTTCTAATCTATACTTTCAACAGTGTCTTCCTAGAGTTAAAATGTCTCAACTACCTTTACCCTTGAAAACATTGATGGGATATTGTGACACAAGAATCCCCACATATAATAACACTGATTAAATAATATGATGAATTTGTGGGACGACACTTTGACACAAACAAAATATTTTAGTGAGAGTCTCAGTAGACAAGAGATGGATCGCATTCTAAAGATGGAATATTCTCAAGTACTCTACATATTCCTAGATTAAAAATATGGAAAATGCTCAGATGGTGAATCTTAATCCCAATTTAATATGTTACATATTACTCTTTATATAATCCAATCAAAAGTTCGGGATGTGGAAACTTACAAAACAAGAAGCATGAGCAATAGTCAAACTGCAAGTGTTGCAAACTATTGTTTCTGCAATTTCATATACATGGTTTTTGTACGACATTCTAAAAAATGCTTAAATGTGCATAGATTCTTGCAAATTCAACTGCCATATGTATTGAACATTGACCTACAACATAATTGAACTTCCTTTTAACTTTGCTAGAAGGTGAAACCTCTAATTCTATTTATATACGAAGAATGTCACATCACGGAGCGAAAGAGAAATAACACAAGATCCCTTACCTAAATATGAAAGGAGGGATAACAAGTCCACTTTGCTCCAATTTGAAAAACACATATAGATTTACTTTTGTCAAGTGGGTATAATACCTAACTAACTAAGAAATTGTCTTAAAGGATAAAGGTAAATCAAAATTTATAGAGTAGTTGAATCTCGAAAGATGGAATTTAGAAGAATGATCTATTGTGATTGAATAGAAAACCTTAATGGTATGCAATGAACTATAACACATGAACAAATCACCACAGAGGATATGTCCTCCATCTCCTCAATGATGATTTTCAACATAGAGTTGTTGAACTTACACAAATCATAAAAAAATTCTTCAATGCCCATAAAGAACTTTTGTCTTCCTAGAAGGATCTTGGCCAAACGCATTCTAAGTGATTTTCCCTTCAAATTGTCTGTATCAATAATCTTCACGTCTATTACTTACAATTTTTCAAGAAATTCATTGATAGATCATTCATTATTTCCTATCAAAACAATGGCCTGACAGTAGTTGTACCATAATGTCTGTATTTCACCACAATATGTATTTCAAATTGTTCTGAGGATTAATCTCTATATTGTACATTATGATCGACTTTTCCTTCTTCATTTACCTTTAAATATTTTTGTTCTTGATTAGCTTTCTCTATTTTAAATTTGTACAACATTGCCTTTGATTTGATAGTGGTGGTTTACACAATTTTTACAAATGCATTTTACTCATGTTATTTTATTCCTTTTACATTATAATTGGTTTGTATACTTACCATCTAATTAATAATTATATATGATAACATGAATGAATAATTAATTCATTACTAACTAAAGAAAAAATAATTAATTCTTAAGGATACTTGATATTTGTAAGGTATAGGATATTTAATACTTGTAAAGTAGAAGATCTCCGATGACTATTTTAACAAAACAATTTTCCATTGAATGTTTGTTTTAGGGTATAAAAAATCATATGTTACATTCCCCTTTACGTATTGATAATCCCTACAAGAGTGTTTTTTGTGTTAATTCTTCGATGTTTATTTCAAGCATAAACACATTATAAGCACACACTTGAATTAGAGACACATCGTCATATAATCTTGGTTCCACATATTCCATACTCTTATATTGCATGCATACATATGTTTCAACACCCATACAGGGACCTTTTACAATTATGTTGTCTCTAACCTATAATTCTTTTTTATTTATAATAAGGCATATTTATTGAGATAGTTCAATTCATACCTTCCCATTTCAAGCCTACAACCTTAAGGGAGGTTTCATCACAAGTAGGGAAAGGGTGTATAATTCCCATTGAGGAAATTGAGTATTTGTAGTCACTATATTAATTAATACATCTATTATAGTAGAAAATATTGTTTTATCTTCATATATAGATATATATCTTTGTATTCGAGATCATATTCAAGTCTAGTTTACTTTCCTTTACTAGTAAAAGTTAATCTACCTAAGTGAAGTACCCTAATAATATACAAACATAGGTTAGCATAATAAATGTCTAAAACATTAATTAACCAATTGTATCCTTCTCTTTTTTATCCTTTCTTTCCTCACTTTAGGATTTCATAGTTTTTCTCTAAAAATGGGTCTCAACTTCACTCAATTATTTTCCCTTATTTAGTAGTGTGTTTATGTGTGCATTAGGGTGGTGTTCCATCCCTACATTCTCGATTCATGGTAGAACAAATCCATTCATACAATAAATTTTGGTGACTCCATTCAGGCGTTCTCATCTACCCTTCACACTCTCAATCAAAAGCTCTTTTATAAATTGCTTCCTTTCCTTCTCCCCCTTTTCGACATATATTTACCTCTACATTTTCTTATCTTTCCTACCCTCACCTTTACTCATACAAACTTTAATTTTTTTATAATATCACAATTCCCATTCATTCTTAGCTAAGGGTTTCTTCCATTAAAATTACGTAGAATTTATTTACTAGGTCCAACCTAGCATCACTAAAACCCCTCATGCATACACCTTACTCCTACCTAGATTTAAATATTACTCCATATTAAATGATGTATTTTTCGAAAATGTGGGAATGTCCATGGTGGACTTTGTACTAAATTGTATTAATCAAAGAAACTAGCTATAAGATTCCCTCTAGGATGTGATTCTTAATCTAGGAGAAAATTCATCACCCCCATTATCCTTTCATTTTTTGGTTCTCCCTAAACACCACACGTGATAAAATATTATTATTTTTTTTCCTTTCAATGTGACATTAAATAAGTTCATTGTGTCTACCATTTTTAATCCCAATTTTGTGGATCGATCCATTCACACCTAGGATTTTGATCACATCATTCACATGGTGTCTTATAGATAAATAATCTCCTTCAAAATGATGAGAGTGTCATTGAGCTCATGGTCTCCTAGAGGGATGACATATCTCTCTGGGACCTAAAGTTTCTCCACTTTTAATGCGAGTTTCTAGTGATTGATACCATCCCTCTTCTCCCGCCCTATAATGTGGTCTCACAACTACAATGTGAGTAAATCTTTCCTCCACTCTTCCTTTATTTGAAGAAGAAAATTAACTCCTTTTTTATGATGTCATAATTAGAATAAACAACGAAAGAGATGATCACTCAAAGAAGCTTCACTCAAGTTCCTCTCTTGTGAAAGTGGATATCACTTCCTTATATACCTTCCTCCATGATTATCTCAATGTATTCACCTTGAAATATGAGGATGTCAAAGGAATGGATCCCTTTATTTCCATTCATAACATTGTGACCTATGATAATGCTACCTCGATTGGAAAACATTAGTGTAGTGAATCATAAGACCACCAAAAATGTCAAAGTCTATATCCACAAGCTCTTCGATGTGGTATTTCATTCATTCTATCACCTATTTTTAATTTGGTATTCACCATAGTGCCCATCATGAAATATATTAGGTTCATCCATGATTGTGTTGACTTTCAAGATATCAATGCTTCTTATCTCAAGGAACAATTAATCCTAACAAATGCATTTTTATGGTTGAATATAGTAGGATCCTAGGGGTAATCATTTATTGTTGTGGAATTAATATTGACCTAAATAAATTCCATTTTATTTTTGAAATGATGTCTCCCCATATGATTACTAAAATGATATCTCTCCTAGGACAAATTGCTTAGTACTACTGTGCTTCCTAGATTTTTTTATCACAATTACTAAGATACAAATTCCCTCCTAAAATAGTATGATCCACTTAGTTGGATAGAAGTAACTCAAACATGACTTTATAATATCAAATAATTATAATTTATCCTCCCCACCTTTCTCATCCTATTGATTATCACCCATTGATATTATGCACATTGGTGACCAAGACCTTGAGTGTACTATCTATATCAATGGCATTTTTGTCCTTCATGAGGTCAAATAAAATTATAAGTTAAGAATTATATCTTGGACCCAATCTTCTCAAACAAGATTCTAACACATCACATTCTTAACAAAACATTTAATGTCATTATTCATCATAAAACCCTCTATTATTTCTTTAGGAATATTAACCTCTTCACTAGACATATGGTTTGATGGATCCTTATTCAATGGGATTTTGACCTAGAATTTATCAAAAAAAAGTACCAAAAAGGAATGATCATGGATAATTATCTAGATAATGCCTCCTTACCTCATCATTCTATTTATTAGCATAAACATTCATAGCATTCAACCGATCAACTAATTTTTCCTTATCTTTTCATAGATTAGTTTCATTTTCAAATAACGTTTCCGCACTTTAGGGACATGTTTTTTAGTGTGTATCATTGACGAGGTTTATCGAATCGTAGCATGCACTTTCTTATAGAAATCTTCAATTTGTTTAAGGTTTTATACCTTTTTTAATATACTAAGAAAAATAGGATTAACACTTTCGAATTTCAATATGAATAGCCACCAGATGAAGAATGGAATTAGTTTGATGTAAATTAAAATATTGTCAATTGATTAACATCATTTTCTTGTTGCATCTACATTGAAAGTCCACAAATCCTTCCACCACAAAGTATCCCCATTTTGGAAAGTTATGCAATTCACCAAAATGGAAGAGAAAAATGAATAGTTGATCTAATAACTTAATAATTTATTGATCATTCTCTTCATCAACATCGACATTCAAAGCATTCAACCAAATAAAAGAAAATTCCTTTATCACTTCATGGGTTAGTTTCATTGTCAAGAAATTTTTCTGGAATTTAGGGAGATGTTTCTTAGTGTGTTTGATTGACGGGTCTGCTTGAATGGAAGCTTACTTAAAATTTGTACTTTAATGGAATTTCTTCTTAATATTTGGAAGAACTACACGTTTTTTATGATGTATAAAAATATAGTCAATTTATGTACTAAAATATTGTCAATTGTCAATTGTCAATTTTCATCATGGTACACCTATAAAATATATATGGATCGAGAGGAGTCTCCAATTATGCCTCAAAAACTATCTAGGATATCTAATTAAATTATTAGAGGAACCCCTAGTATGATATGGAACCTTAGTAAGGAAAGAACAACGAGTCCCACACAAAAGTCTATTGAAAAATGGAGATCTAGTCAGTCTAGATGGTGATCAAATTCATCTAGAAATAATTGGGATGGATATCAAGGTACATGTATGTTTATAATAACATGTTAAATTGTTCACGCATATATGTTTAAATTCATATAACTAATTGAAATGGATAAATTTATTTTCAGGGGCAACATTTAGTAGATCACAAGAAAGAGAACCGCAAGAGAGTGCACATCCATTTGCAAGGGGTGCTCAATTTGATCCTTTGCATCATGGATCATCGCAATATTTTTCTAATTGTGATTTTTGGGAAATATTTTAAGGAGTAGAGTCTCCCATGTCAGCCAATGTACAACAACCTAAATCACATCAACAACATATGGCTGGTAAATTTCTTTAATGTTTTTATGTTTTTGTATAAATCACTCATGAATATCCACATTTGTATATATGTCATTGTTCATTGCCCTAAATATATACAAATATTATAAATTTGTATAGGATTGAGATTTTGTTTGGGACAATAATGAAGCATAGTGTGAGGGTAAAGGTGAACAAGGGCCCAAGTATTTTCAAGAAAATGAAGATTACACTCCTATCACAACATATCCCTCAGACATTAGCATGGATTTTCCTTAGTAAGAGGAGGTTCAAAATATGATTTTTCAACGATGGTCAACCCACCATGCAAATTTTAAGCATTTTCTTGAGAAAATGGATCTCCCTGTAGAGAGAAAACAAATCTTGTAGATTCTTTGCATTATTTAGAGAACCTTAATTATGTATATAAGAAAACTAGGCCAACAATTGATGGTTTTGTTGATTTGATGAGGAGATGTGGGAAACAGGTGATGGTCCCTGATAAATGTCTCAAAATAGAGAAAAGTGTGTCAAATGAGCATGAAAAATCAATGTTCAGTTTCAAGGAAGGATTGTTATCACTGAAAAATCATTCGCAAGAAATACACAAAATGGTCAAAGAAAATACAATAAAAAACACAACATACTTCCAACATTTATAGAATCTATTTCAACGGGATTCAAAAACTATATGAAAAGACCCATGATTTTTTCCGCACTTTGACCAAAGTCAGTGCGCACAAAAATGCATGGGTCAATAACGTGTTGTATGTGTAGTCTGCATGTCCTACACGATGGTCCATGAAGAAACAGGTGTTGGTGAGGAAACGATGCATTTATGAAATTGGTCGTGTCTCAACCACTTCCAAGATGAATTGTACCAAGACAAGACCTCAAGATTAGCCAAAAATCTATCCTTTGGGTGACTAAAAGGATAGGAAGTACCTCTAAATCTCTCCCATTCACACTTGAAACAAGTTATGTAATATATTTCTATGGACGTATAAATACATGGCCATGGTATGCTGCAAATGAAGGAATTCATTGTATTGTTATGCTTCCCATTTTCTCTTAGAGAATCCATATATTCTCTTGAGATCTATTTGAGAAATCATAGCATTTGGTAAGCTTCTCACCTCTTGAGAAAAAATACCAAGAAGTTATTCCCCATTGTTAGTCATATATAGGAGAGTAAAGCTCTAATTTCGGGGGATAAAGGGCACTCCCAAGGAGGAATAGGGAATTCACAAGTCCCTATTTTCTCCTTTGGTGTTCTGAATTCAAGGATCACTTTCCATTTGGGTAGTTATTTCTTGTGTCAAATTAATGCCTCCATTTTAGTTTTTAAATGCTAAATTTACTTTAATTCCTTGTTCCTTTTTTATTATTTACTTTCTTGTTGATTCAATAATCAGTTAACCACTTCTTGTAATGTCTTGTTGGTATAACAAAGCATCTAAAGAGCCTCTTTTTGCTCACCCAAGTGATCAAAATATCCCAACAGATTGGAGAACATACTGGGGATAGAGATAAAATTCCTCCCCAATTAGGCCATCAAATATTTCATTTTCACCCTTTTGTGTTTGCAGGAACCAAAACTAGCCTAGCCCAATCGTCTAACACAAAAATTCATCCTCTTGTTGAGAGAACCCATTTCAAATTTCCACCATGCCATTTCTCTGCATGTTCATGGGTATGGGTTGAAAAGTCACACAGGTCGCGGAGGACCAGGCATCTCACATTCTCTCTGCTCACACAAACTATGCACTTTGCGCTATTGTCAATAAGAAAAGTCATACATAAGCACTTTTTTCATTGATTGGAATGGATTTTGAAGTTGATTTCACCAAATAGTTGTAGGCTTATTTTATGCACTTTTTAAAAGCCATAGAAAGTAGGTTTTAAGTTATTTTTTGCATGGGTACTTGTCCATACATAGACATATAAAGGCATAAAAGAACCATATCATGTTTCCATTTCTTTGTTGCCACATGAATGGCTTAGTATAGCATTTGAATTTCAAAATTAAATCTTTACTTTTACGAATCATCAGGACTAGGTGACTATTTTGACATCTTTGAGTATAACCTTTCCTTGCACCTTTGAGTGATCCGGGGAATTAGAAAGAGGGTTTATTAAGAAATATCCATGTCCCTTTAAAATAAGTCATTTTAGGAGAGGCAAATACCTCTTAGTTTTCTTCTTTTTCCAACTAAATCAATAATTTTAGGAGAGGCCAATACCTCTTGGTTTTCATTTTGAAATATAATATTAAAGGTTTGTAAGGGCCCATGCATTCCCACATGTGCACAATCTTAGGATAGTTTCAAGTTTTCTAAAGAAAATGACCTAACAAGTTTAAAATATTTAAAAGGTCCCATACATGCCCACATATCTACAATATAGGAATAGTTTCAAAGCTTTGTTAGAATAGATAACATTCTAGGAATATTAAAATATCAAGACTAAGGACTCACAAGTCCACCATGCTAGTTACCTAGGCCTTTTTCAATTTCGCAAGGATTGTTTTGAAATTTACTAAGTTAGAGATAAGAAAAATTTGTAAAGGATCAAGCGATGTCCACATGTTAAAACTTTTATCACTAACTTATTGAAATTTATTGCACATTATCACTTCTTGAACATAATACGCGACACATAATCAAAAGTTTTTTTATTAGATACTCAAAATTGTAGTAGTCTCCTCTCCCTATGCCCATAAGCGATCTGGGAGGATCAAAAGTGTTTCATTTGTATATTACAAGTACTTTTTGTTGAAAATTTTAATCAACGAGGTTTTCCCATGACCCCAACCTCACAACCCACTTCGAACACTAAAAGAAGCCACTAAAAAACACATATTTAACCTCCGCATGAGGAGCAAAAAAGAAAATTCTAGTCTAAGGTATGATTTATGGATAGGAATCCAAATAAATCCCATTTTCATTTCTCATTGAAACTTAGAAGTTGCAAAATAGGATAGTGAAATCCTCTAAAACAAGCATTCCAACAAGATAAGGAAGGGACATACCCATGAAGGGTAAAACGTTGAGATTTGGTTGTTCTGTGCGTGCCTCCTTGGGTCAACCAACCCTTGGAAATAATCCATCCCATGACCCATTTCTTAGGAAAAAAATCTAAATGGAATGCTTTATCGAGGTAGCTTATTGTCTTAAACTAGGTTTTCAACCCAGGTGGCAATTGTGGGATGCAATCACACCTCAATCATATTTTGAATGATTGTTGGGAAATATCACCAGTAATTTTGAGATATGACCCCTTCATCCCTCATTTTAATTGATTGATTCATATCTTCACTATTTTCTTTTCCGGTGGATTCATTCTCCTCTGTTTAGTGATTTTGGAAGGCCTAATGTTTTTAGAGAGGAAGGACGATAATTCTTTTAATACATGTACTTTTTATTTTATTTTTCCCCCACATGGATAGACCCCAAACCATCGTACATTGTTACTTGTTTATGTATGATACCCACTCTTTGATTACATATAATTTTTATACACCATTTTTTCACACCTTGTCGAGTGTCTCAAGAATCACATTTCACCTTGTTAAGTGTCGCATCTCACTTAGCTAAGTGTCGTAGTTGTGACATCTCACCCCGTAAGTGTCACAACTCCATTGGAGTATTCTCACTTAGTGACATGGAATAAATTTCATGATTTTATGAGTATTAAAACCTTGAAACCATGTAAAAATCACATCTCATTATCCATAGTGAAGTTATAAGATCAAAACCATCATTTGGAGGTCGAAATCTCACTTTTTTCCTTGTCTTTCAAGCCTTGTTTGACCAAGGACTCCCCCCTCCCCACTCTGGAGGAGAATCCCCCTTCATTTGAAATTTCAAGAGGAGCATCAAGGATGCCCTGTCTCCCACTCTGGGAGAGTTTCCTTACAGTTAAGTAGGTTTCCTCATATCTAGGGGAGTTATTACGAGAAGGATTTGGTTTGCTTGGGTTCTTTCACCTAAGATATTGTTCGACCACCTTCCACCCTATGTTGGGAGACGTCCATAACCATGTAGAGGAATAAAATATCGACATAAAGCATGTAATACTTTACCATACTCCCTAATTATCCTATTATTTAAGCCCCCCCTAATTGTATATGACCAGGGCCATTCATGGTGAAAAAGGGAGACCAAACTGAGCATCAAAATACTGATCTTAAGAGAAAGTATCCGAAGAGAATATTGAGAGAGAAAAATATTCATTCTTCATAGAAACAATCCATGGATGTGAAATCAATGGATGAAGAATGTGCTTGAAGGGGAAAGAACACCTATAACGTTTTATCTTCATGCTTTATAATCAATGAAACTTGGCCTATTTCACTAAACTATGTTTTTCATTTCTTGTTGTGTATGTTTCTTATGTTTAAGTTTTCATAAGTAGAGTCTCTATTATATGGAATTATATATTAGTAGGAGATAAATTTATTTATTCTTGTAGATCATCTTCATGAGGGAGCTTTGGACTAAACCTCAATCGTTGGAGCAACGAGGATGAACTTCAGCAATAAGGTGAAAAAGGTTTTTCCTTCCTCTCTTTTAAACTCTCATATAATAAAATAGAACACATAATGATGGTAATTTTAGGTACCATTTGTTAGAAGTGTCTCAAAAGAAGGAAACCCAGTTGAGGGGGGTTCCATCTATCCATAGGGGGGATTTTCTCACAACTGGTTTTGGTGACCATACTAGTGAGAACACGTTGTTCTTCTTAGTTTCTAGCCTTTGAATACAATCCTTTTGTGCTTTGTTTTATTCTCTTTACATATCCTTTTTTTCTTCTTCTCACTCCCACCTGAACCTGATGAGTCCATCTCTGCAATTTTGTGGTTTTTCTAAGCTTTTGAGTTTTTTCAAGCCTACAGGTTATGCTAGAGAATCCCTGTCTCTAGCTATGTCCCATGTTAAACCCATGAAGTGTGTACTATATGATCTCTTATTACCTATTAGGGAGTTCCCACCTCCCTTGGACGCCCTACCTACAGTTACTACAGAGCATCCTCTTATCATAGGGATGATTTAGGAACCGTTTTTTCCTAATTCTCTCTCAGGTTTTTGCTCATAATAAATTTGATTAGTATCTAGACTCTGTGCTTGGTTTACATTGAATGAATTTGAGTTATTGTATGGATTTAATCACTTTTTTTCTATCTTAATTTTTCTTTTCATACATTCTTAGGAATTATCTAGTCCACTAGCTTGTAGGTTTTTGCATGATCTATTTCACTTGCTTGACTTTTGATTTATGGAGTTGGTTTCTCTTTTAGTCTTATTATTGATTAAGTTTGAGAGACCTTTTTATGCTTTGTGAAAAGAGTGATTGGATATTTTTTGTTTTAAGGGTCTATTCATTATTGTGTTTCTTTGAATTGATTGCTTACTTTCTTCACTTTGTTTTATTGGATTTTTCTGTCGAATATTTGAATCTTGTCATTGTTGATTAAGAAGAAAAAGAGAATTGTTTCTCTTTCAAGTTGTTCATTAACTTTGAAAAAGGAAGAAAGTACAAAGAATTACATTAAAAATCCTTTTGCAAGTAGTATTTTGATGCATTTTACTAGTATTGAGTTGAGAATATTTTTGGGATTTAGGAATTTTTTTCGTATTGGTTGTGGCATTACATTGGGATATGGGTAGTTAATTCTTTCTGAAAACGAAAAGCATAAATATTCTCTCTCGTACATAGATTTCATCGAACATAATTTTTTTCATTTCATTCTATTGCACTGTATTGGAGTCGAGGTCATATTATCATCAGTTTCACTTCCATGCCCCTGAGTAAACAACAACTATAAAATTAAGTGCTAAATAAAACCTATCTAGAAAATTTTTCTTTACGCATATTCAAACCTACATTAGCTTAAGTGTAGATATTTAGAATAGGTCGTTAGTAAATATCTCTAAAGATATAAAGCAAGTATCGCATCTCGAGTTAGGGAAACAAATCCATTTACTGCATCACTATCCTAGGCAACTCTTCTCACACAAGGATCAATCACGAGGTCACATTGGGGCTAGCGGAGTAACTAAACCCGCTTTGTTAGTCTTGGTGGAGTGTTTTGCATGTATTACAAATGGTGTCAAAAGGGACTTGGGGATTACTTGAGAGGATCACACCTCCATGTGAGTCACCTCTTGAAGGGATTTCATATCTTAATGACCCTACCCTTGCATGTATACCAAACTATTGATTTTTTCCCTAGGATTTTGTAGTTGTAAGTGGTAACCTTAGTGGACACAATATCTAGGGATCCTACACAAGGTGATGACGAAGGGGAAAGTATTTTTTGTACCTGAATCAGACGTTGGTCAAGCTCACTTGGGATACTTGGAGGGTAACACATGGTTATGTCATGAGGGAACTTACACCAAGGTGTAAGTCCATTAAGCAGGTCTCCAACATCACTTCTCCACCCACTCCACCTCATCCCCTTCATATATTGATCCCACGACGTTGGATTTCATCACCAACTAGTGGTTTCATTGTAGAAATGTTTTCTTTCTTGATTTATTTCTAGATTTCTTAGCGTTTGTTGTTTGTTTCCGTTAGTTGTCCCTAGGATTGCTATTGTCATAATTTCATTATGGTCGACCAAGGTCCACATAGCTCGCATTGAATGCAAGGTTTTACTCTAGAATATTATGAGCCTTTTCCTCCTCATTAACCCAAAGACCTCTCTTGGGAGGAAGTTATAAACAAAGATAATTATTCTGAATTTGGGAGTGTTACTACTCCCTTGATTGATCACCCTAAAGAACCCAAATTTCAATAAGGTTTTTTCCCTCCTACAAACCCACCACTAACAAATCATCTCGGTCCACTTCTCATACAGATAAACTCTTCGGTATAATTTGAAACTGATTATCCTCAATTACCACTTGTACCTTTTGAAGATGTTGTGAATTTTGGATCAAAACATCCTAACCTCTCGGTAGGATTTACAACCCCTCTACGAACATCTAGTATGTAAAATGTGAATCAGACTCCTTTTCAAACTTTGTGGAGGACACCATCAAGACATGATATCTTTGATAGGTTTGACATGTCTCCAAACATGATTCCTCACCAATAACATTGGGATAATTCCCACACATCCTCACATACACCCCATCTCCCAACCTCTCACACGACACCTACCTCTTAGACTTTAGCACCTACTTCGCCCTTATTGGAGGGAACAATGGTGCTTCATCATGTCTCCCAACCTCCTCATTTGAATGTTCCCCAACCTCACATTCCTATACTGACATCGGTCACACAAAAAATCCCTACCATCGCTGTGCATTTGTTGACAGTACCTTCTTCGACACCCTATACCGAGGGGAAACCCCCGTGGAGTGGACTATTTCTAGGAAGGTTTCAAAACCCTATGGGACATCAAACTTGTACCAAGGGTCTACCTCTGTATGGAGGTCAGTCATCAGGTATGGGACAACAAAATTTTCCAAGACAACCCCTTGTTGGGGGAAACCTCCAGCTGAAGGGAAATACCTTATTGAGGGACAATACATAGCTGGGGGGAAACCTCCAGTTAGAGGCTCACACTTTGTCAAAGGACCATATCATGTTGGCGGGAAACCTCCAGCTAGTGGTCAGGGTTTAGTAGGAGGTCAGTATCTGGTTGGTAGGAAACCAAAAGTTGTACCTCTATATCCCATGGGGACTCACCATGTAGTTGGGGGCCAAACCATTTAAGTGATTCATAATAACATTACCACTGGACTACCATATCCAGGTACTATAAATCCACTATGGACTGAACCCAAACCACAACCTCAAATTCCCCAAGAATTTTTTTTCCAGCCTCCAACCTTCCAAACTGGATTGTACCCACCCCCACCCTATCTTCAACAACCATATATGGGTGGATTATCCTATCCTGCACAACCCCAACAATAAAAACTTGTGGGGGGACCATCTCAGACCATTCAATGTCCCACTGGTTTTCAGGCCATTCCCCATCACTATTACCATAACTCGTAGGTCAACCAAAAATTACCCTTTATAGATACTATAGATCTACCTTTTTTTTCAAGATTGACCAATGATCCTATCTGGCACCAACCTTTTTAGCCACTTATCCCTCACAAATTTCCCTCTAATATTCTAAAATTCAATGACAATCTCTAAGAATACCCTAACACCCACATTATGACCTTCCATCTATGGTGTTTCTCCAACTCCTTGATGGATAAATCCATTAGGTTTCATCTTTTCCACTAAACTCTCATGGGTCCAGTGGCGAAATGTTACATTGAGTTGACATAATACTCTTTCGGTGACTTCAATTCCCTCATCATGAATTTTCTTAGTCATTTCCAATTTGCAAACCAGTATGACATCGATACTAAGTTTCTGATATAATTAAAACAATCCCCCTATGCCCACATCTCTGATCACATTAATGAATGGAGGAGGCAGAGATGTCTCCAAAAATCCACTATTCTGGACCAGTTACTAGACAATTGGTTCACGAAGTCGCTTCTACTTCGTATTGTACGATATATTTCCATGGGAGGCAGTGTTATCGAGGATCAGGACATCAACCATGCTCAATACATGGAATTGTTACATTCCTATTTTGGCACCCTCTATGATCTTATTTCACACACTCTTCATCAATCGACTGATCCATACCGACCCACTCACGATGCCCATGTTGATGGCATGGTTGGCTCTGTTAAAACCTAGCCTATAGAAGGATCTCAATGATCACAAACATAAAAAAAATCTACTCCTTCTCCTTCCTAGGATTCTTCATACACCAAATATACTTCCCCTCCTTCTCGATCCTCTGAGGTGAATTCAATCAAATCCATTGATCCCAACAACCTAGAGGAAATAAAATGAATAAGGGGAAATCTAAAAAATCTTCAAACCAACAAGAGGGCAATAAAATTATTGATACAACTGCTGAGAAATATCCCATGGATGATTTTAGTGGCTAAATTTCGCTCATGGGCTAATTTTCCATGGTTTTTCAAAAAACGAGATTCGCTATTTTAAAAATGATTCGCCTAAATTCTATAGGATAAAATTATTTTACCTTAAAAATGGCCAAAATTTTATAAAAACTATATAAAATCCTTAGAAATTTGAATATTTTTACAAAAATATCGCTAATCATTTATAGTTGGCATATGAAGGATTAGTAAGAATCGCCAACACTTCTCCATTTTAAAATAAATTTCCATCCTTAAAATCATCCCTGATAAAATCCCCACCTCAGATGTGTAGAGGACCATTATACACGAGAGCGTCCCCACCGAGAAGAAGTCAATAAATTTCTCAAAGTGGGATATCAACCCATTGTCTACACTAATTATCTTCCCCCTCAGCAACAACAAATGGTTTCCAAAAATCATGCCCCTCTGTAAGTGTATAATGCAGCTCATCCTCCCTAGGTGGATGCTTCTTATAGTTCCCATCGACCAAAACAAGTTTTTATGTGTAATACAGTTAACCTCACAACTAGAGATAAGAATTATGATGCTTCTCTAGAGAACACTACTTATGGGGGAGGCGGCGATAAAACCTGCACCTCATCAGTTCCTCCTGCATTTCTCGGCTCTCTCCATATAGATAATCCCACCGTTGACTCAGTATTGTACCCACCAAAGGGCCCTATTCGAAAGTCATATTTTAATCCCAGTGCTCGTGCTGCTCAAAATTAGAACATTGTTGAGGATTTGGCACAAGCTCCTTCTGCCATGTCGATTCTGGAAGTTCTACAAAAATGTATGAGTCAGCGTAAAATTTTATTTTTAGCCTTTGGAGCTTTAGAACCTGATTCATCCAATATTATCATGTTCAATTTAGAATAATTTAAACCGAGGCTCTCCCACCAACTCTCTTTTAAAATGCAAGGCGATGTTTGTGGGTGAAACATCTATCACGCCATCTTGGAATAAGGATCCTCCACATGTGTCATGACGTTATCCTTTTGGAAATCCATTGATTCTCCCAGTCTTGAGCCACCCCCCACCACCCTCAAGGATGTTGATGGATGTGGGTTTAAACCATATGGGATCTTGGCTTCGCTAATTGTTGAAGTAGGGGGAAAAACCGCTTCAGTAGAGGTGGAAGTGGTCATTTCAACCCTTGATTATAATTTACTTCTTGGGCACAATTTTTTTTATTCCATTACCATTTTTGCATCCTCATTTTTCCATTTTTTGCAATTCCCTCACCAAGGAAATATTGTAACCATTGACCAACTCGACTACTGCCCATCGAATACTACTCCTAGTAGCACAAAAAATGTCCCTTTAGTTGGAGATTTGAAAATAACATACGAGAGTGTAGGGGTCAGTCTTCTTAAATACTATACCCTTATGGGAAATTTCCCCTTACTCTCCCCTACCTCTACCGAACCGATAGCCAAATTTTGAATTATAGTACCACAATGGCGGAAATTGAAAAATTTCCCTTATTCGTGAATAACTTTTAATAATATTCATACCCAGGAATGTAAACCAGTAGAACACAGGAAAAATTTATTGTTGATGAGGTTTAATTGACATCTATTTGGATTAAATCATTTGAAATTATACATTTGCAATGAAGTCATTGTGAAATTGGATGAAATTGGGAAAAATCCCCAATTTCTTGTAGCTAAATAATGGTAAATTCGAAGTGAGAGAGTCAAATTTGAAAACAAATGGACCAATTTATATTTATAGGTCTTGAATAGGCCATATTGAGATTAATTATATAATTCTAATGATGAATGAAGAAGAAGAATTCAAAATAATGTTTTTTTGATCATTTTTGTAAATTTTTGAAAATAGATGAAATTGGGAAAAAATGGAATAGTTTCCATACCGTGAGGTCAGTTTGATGTGGGGGGTACGTGTCAGCTAATGTGGAATGGTGGTGACATGTATTGTCACAATGTCTAGGCCACTGTGGTAGGAACATGGTGGTAACGGCAGGTGCGAGGTGGCATGACAACTAGTGGAACCGCAATTGTAGGGCACGTGTCAACCCTGCGTTGATTATAGGGGGAGTGATCGAGTGGGGTTAGACTAACCCAAGGCAGGGGGGTTCAAATGCATGGATATGCAAAACATCATCCTGACCCTAACCATGGTTAGTTATTTTGGCCCGTCCCCACTATGTGAACGTTCGGTTGGGCACAGGGTGCCAAAACGTTATGCGGATCTTCGATCCCCACTAGTGCCATCAAGTGTTGACTGCTAGATCCAGTCGATGTGAAACTTCATGCGCCCAGAAGTATGGGTATGAGATAAGGCTAGACCATTCCTGAGAACCAATTATATGGCACCACGTTGGTAGCCAATGACCCATGGGCCAAAAAATAAAACCATGTGTGAACTTTTAGAGGAAAGGAAGGAGGAGTTTGGTATTTGGGTTAATCAAAGTCACATATTGACCGTAGATTTTGTCTAAGACTCATGTGAAAATCGATGTGGAAGATCCACCGTCAATCATGATATGATTGATTATGATCCCACTCTAATCATTTTTCTGAGCATATGAGATAGAAACCTTCTTCAAAGGTGAAATCGATGGTAATTATTTAATTTACAAGGCCTAACTAGCACGAATTTTATTTTGGATACCCCCCCTGTTGGACAACAGAGGGGGGGGGGTGTGAATCAGTTGTTACCGTGCTAAAAAAATTATGCCTATTTTAAACTCTTTACAGAGCACTCAATGACAATCACAATAATGCGGGGAAGTAAGCAATAGAACAATCAACAACATTCACACATATGAGATACACAGAGACATATATTTCCTGAGGAAACCCTAAAAGGGTAAAAACCTCTTCTTCTTTATATGATAAGTAATATTTACATTTTGTACATTATCATACTTATGAGCACCAACTCATAATGAGGCTACAACCTCTGTTTTGCAAGCTACAACTTGCTGAGAGAACCAACTCTCTGTTTTCTCTAGCACCTACTAAAAGGAAGCACCAACTCCCTGGTTTGTCTAGCACTCACTTGAAGGAAGCACCAACTCCCTGGTTTGTCTAGCACCCACTAGAAGGAAGTAACAACTCCCTGGTTTCTCTAGCGCCCACTAGAAGGAAGCACCAACTCCCTAGTTTCTCTATCACCCACTAGAAGGAAGCAACAACTCCCTATGTTCAAGCACCCACTTGAACCTCTGAGGACAACAGTCCTCCCTAGCACCTCCCTAGCACCCTAAAATATAAATCTTTTCTACTGAAACTTATTACAGTGATATAATGTTCATCAATGGCTTACCAATCTCATCATTGTTCTGCTACACTGCCCTGCTCTATCTGCATCAGTGTCTTCCTGCACATTTTCATTACACTTTATGTTCTTCTGCCTTATATGCTCTGTGCGCCATGTCCCTTCTATGCACCATTCCTCTTCTGTGCACTTTATCTTTTTCACTCTGCCTCCTTCTACACACTTGAATCACTCTCAACAACAGTAGCCATCTCTTCTTTTTTCTGCATTCTTATAGTCTCTGTGCACCTTGTGCATACTATATACACAATGCTTCTGCATGCTCTACTATGTCGAGTGCTCTTCCTGATCATCATTGCAACTCTTTATCTTCTCTCGCAGTTAAACCCATGTGTCCATCATCATTGGGTGTTATTCTGAGATTCCTTAGCCTCTCCAACAGTCGAGACTCTTCATCTTCTTTTTCACAGTCGAGCTCATTCCTTCTGTTGCAGTTCCAGACTCCAACGGTCTTACATATGTCAATAGCCTCTATAAACAATCTTCATGCCACTAGAAGATGTCTCGAGACTCTTCATCTTCTCTGGTGATCACCCTGAAGTCTCTTCGAGTCCTCTGGGAGAAACCAACAGTCGTTTCTAGTAGTTACACTGTTAAGAGAAGTAGTATCCCTTCGATTAGCTTTCCAAGTATCCAACATTGTTGGATTACAAGCACAGGGTCTCGCGTTGATTTCGCCATTTCGCATTTCAGCACTTTGGCATTTCGGCATTCCTATGGTGAAGAGTCTCGACTCTTCATGTTACAATCACCGAAAAGGAGCTTAACATGGTGCTAGATCCTCCCTCTCACATGACCACTGACGGTGACCACAACCTACACCAAAAGGTGTTTTTTTCATTTTCGCATTTCAGCATTTCACGATTTTGCATGTCGGGAATTCCTGTTGTGAGACATCTCGGCTCTCCAAGTCGCGATCTCCGAAATGGAGTTTATTTGTTAGCACCTTCCTCCAACTCTCAACAATGTGACCATAGCCTATGAAAACTCGTTAATCATTTGAGTGCTTCACTCTTCAGATCAATGGTTCACAATCCGTAGTGATCGGACGACTATCCTCTGCCCCAGAACTTCAGCTTTCGGGACTTTGGGGGAGAGTTGATGCTAAAACTCCCGAAACTAAATTCCTGGAATGATGTCACTCTATGAAGTGTCATGATCCGTGTGTCTACCACGTGTCACTTAGAATTGTGATTTCCAGGTTCCTGAAATGCCAAATCAACTTGACACTTGTCCTTATATGATTGCGCCATGTATCCTTTCTGACGTAGGCTACCACCTGTCCTTGCTAACATGGTCTACCACATTCACCTCCTAGGTATGACAGCCCAAATTTTTCCTTGATCCAATGACTAGGATTATTTTTTGATTTCGCATATCACGAGTTCGAGAGGTTAGGGAATCTCGTTCCTTTAATCTTTGATTTCCCAGTCTGTGAAACTCTGAAATGGAGTCTTTGTTGAGGTGCCTGTTTCGGCATTTCGACATTTCTCATTTCGCATCTTCAGGATTCCTGTGATGAAGAGTCTCGACTCTTGACTCCTCCAACTCCCGGTATCTGAAACTCTGAAATGGAGTGGTTGTTGATGTGCCTGTTTCGGGATTTCGACGTTTCGCATTTCACATCTTTGGGACTCCTGTGATGAAGACTCTTGACTCTTGACTCCTCCAACTCTTGGTATCCAAAACTCCGAAATGGAGTCATATCAACGGTCCATGATCTCCCTTTGATCAATGAATCAGATTAATTCGTGGTTTCACATTTTGTGATTTCACCATTCTTGTCATGAGTGTCCTTGACACCTCCAACTCCTAGTATCTGAAACCCCGAAATGTAGTGGTTTCTCATTTCACAATTTCATCATTCTTGTCGTGAGTTGCTTCCTTAACTCCTGGAGTTTTTGCTTCTGATCTTGCCATGCGATCATCGTTGCACTGTTGGTCTTGATATTTTCCATCAATGAAAAACATGCATACTCTACTTCTGTCTGAAAACATGCCAACAATATCCCCCTTTGGCATTGATGAAAACCCCTTGAAGAATGTCCAACTATACCATTGTAGCATCCTTGAAATTACCACACTTTCTCCCCCTTTGACATCAATGTCAAAGAAGAAACACGCTCGCCCTGAGATGTTGCAGTACATACTCCCACTGTCAACTATGAGTAGCTTAGAAATACAACAGATATTCAAATTATAAGTACTCCCCCTGACCAGGTGACCATTTTAGACGAAAGAAGTTATAACCCCCAACTTTTGACGAAGATATCCAAAAGGGGTCACTGTTAATGGTTTAGTAAATATATCAACAATATGTTCTGTGGAAGAAATATAATTCACCCGAACAATTCTATTTGTAACTTGTTCTCTGAGAAAAAGGTATTTTGTTGGAATATGCTTAGTCTTGGAATGAAGAACAGGATTCTTGGAGACACTAATGGCACTGGTGTTATCACAGTGAATTGTAATCAGATCGATATAATTTACCTTCAAATCTGCAAGAGTTTGGATCATCCACAAAATCTGAGTGCAACAAGTAGCAGTAGCAATGTACTATGCTTTTGTAGTTGATAAGTAAATAGATCCTTTCTTTTTACTAAGACATGATACTAATGAGTCACCCAGAAAGAATGCTCCTCCACTGGTGCTTTTTCTCTCATCGACACAATTTGCCCAATCTGCATCTGAATAAGTAGTTAACTGAAAATTCTGATTTCTGGGATACCATAGAGCATAAGTCATTGTTCCCTTCAAGTATTTGAATATTCTTGTGACATCTACCAAGTGACTTTGTTTAGGAGATGACTGATAACAACCTACCATTCCAATAGCTTGTATTATATCAGGACGAGATGTTGTGATGTACAAAAGACTGCCTATCATTGATCGGTATGTCCTTTGATCAACATAAGCTAACATATCATCTTTACTGAGATTGCAACCAACCACCATAGGTGTACTAACAGGAGAGGAATCCTCCATCTGAAATTTCTTCAACATCTCTTTCAAATATTTTTCTTGAGAGATAAATATTCGTGCAGAACTCTGATTTACTTGTAAACCAAGAAAATATGACAGTTCTCCTATCATGGACATCTCAAACTCTATTTGAATAAAGTTAGAAAACCACTAGACAAGTGATTCATTAGTACAACCAAAAATAATATCATCTACATAAACCAAAACAACTAGTAGATTATCACCTTCATACTTAATGTAGAGATTGTTGTCAACAGTGCCTTTCTTGAACCCTTTGTCTTGTAAATTTTTTTCCAGTCTATAATACCAAGATCGTGGTGCTTATTTCAGTTTATATAAGGCCTTCTTCATCTTGCAAACATAATTATGATTATCTATCAATGAGAATCCTTTAGGTTGCTCCATATATACTTCTTCCTCTAGATCTCCATTAAGAAAAGTTGACTTAGCATCCATCTGATACACTTTAAAGTTCTTATGGCATGAATATGCAAGGAACATTCTGATGGATTCCAATCTTGCCACTGGTGCAAAATTTTCATGAAAGTCCTGACCTTCAACTTGTGCATACCCTTTACAGACCAATCTGGCTTTATTTCTAACAACTTGTCCTTTTTCATTCATTTTATTTTTGAACACCCATTTGGAACTTATTACATTCTTATCTTCAGGTCTAGTGACAAGCTCCCAAGTATTGTTATTCTCAATCTGATCAAGCTCTTCATTCATAGCTCTAATCCAATCATCATGTTGGTTGGCTTCATAAAAAAATTTAGGTTCAGTCATAGAAAAAAAAAAATTAGGTTCAGTCTTTAATCAATTTTCTTCTTGTCTAGACTCCTTTATTTATATCCCCAATTATCTGATTTTCAAGATGATTCTTTCTAACAATTATGAGAGGTGAGTTTGTTTCTTTCTGCTGATTTATGTTAGCCTGAGTATTTGTATCTACATCTGATTCAGATTCTTCTCTTTATGATCCTTGGACCTGTTCATCTTCATCTTCAACTATATCTTATGTTCTTGGTTTAGCACTGCTTACATTTTTGACCTGGATTTCTTCATCAACTTTTATGTCTATACAATCAACTAGTTTATGCAACCTCTTATTGTAACATCTGTACCCTTTACTATTTGTAGAATAACCCAAGAAGATACCTTTATCAGACCTGTCATCATATTTGCCAATATTTTCATCATTGTTCTTGATATAACATTTACTCCCAAAGACTTTAAAATGCTTGATTCAAGTAGGTCTTCCAAACCATAATTCATAAGGAGTCATGTCACTGTGTGGCCTGAGATGAGATTTGTTAAGGATATGAACAGCTGTATGACTTTCTTCCACCCAATATGTTTGAGGAATGTTCATTTCATTCATCATTGATCTTGCCATTTGTTGTATTGATCTATTCTGCCTCTCAACAACTCCATTTTGCTGTGGAGTCCTTGGAATTGTGTACTCTCTTTTGATCCCATGTTTATCACATAACTCTTTGAAGTTTCATGAACTAAACTCTCCTCCTCTATCAGACCTTAATACCTTTAATATTTTTCATGTTTGATTCTCAGTCAGAGCCTTAAACACTTTGAATTTTTCAAATGCTTCAGATTTTTCCTTCAAAAAGGCAACCCATGTTAGAATAATCATCAATAATGAACATTAAATAATTTTCTTTTCCTGTACCTTCTTTCCTTGATGGTCCACATAAATCCATATGTACTAACTGGAGAGGTTTTTCTGTTGAAGGAAANTTTTTAGATTTGAACTGAGTGCGAGTAAGTTTTCCTATCTGGCAAGGTTTACAAACAGAGTCGTATGGATTTGATATCTTAGAAAGATATTTTACTGCCCCATTGTTTCTGAGCTTGATTATATGATCAAAATTTAGGTGTCCAAGTATCTTATGCCACAACCAACTTTCATCATATTTGCTTAAGTGGCATTCTTCTTTTTCTTCTTTTAACACATAGACATTGTTTTCTGTTATTATCCCTTTTGCAACCAGTTGTCCTGAACTCAAAGACTTTATTTTATAGTCTTTAGAAGTAAAAAAAACTTCACATCCTTTGTCACAAACTTGACTAACACTTAGTAGATTATGTTTCATACCATCTACAAGAAACACATCTTGAGCTTTTCCTTTTCCATTACTCAAACTTACCATTCCCTGATTTGCTTTCACTTAGAGTTAGAAACTTACTTTTGTCTCCAGTCATATGTTTGGAACATCCACTGCCAATATACTAGGGATTATTTTTTCTTTGGTCTGATAACACTAATCCGAACTGGTCATCTTCTTTCTTCTTCCAAACCTTGAAATTTTCAGCAGCAGGATTCAAATCTGGCTTATAGTTTCTTAAGCGACAATCTGGAGCTTTATGTCCATAATTATGGCAGTTGTAACATTCTGGTTCACGAAATAACAGATCATAACGATTGTTATGCTCATAATTTTTGTTCTGTTTCACCTGTGTTCTTTTCCCAGTCATCACATGATTTATAGTCTGTGATTGTTTGTTGATTGGCTATCTCAATCTTCTTGAAAAACTTGATTGCTCATATCTAAATCTTAAAGAACAATTTATAGCTTTATGACCAAAGTTAGAACAGAAAAAACAATATCCATAGAAAAATCCTTTGTACCTGGAATAAGATTGTCTTCTTTGAGTGAGTCGATTTCTTCCATGCTGATAGTTTCTCTGATCTATAGGTTCAGTTCTGATACTTTTCCTTTCATTCCTTCTCGGTGGTTGATTCTCTTTCTTTGTTTCTGCAGAGTAACTGTTGTCAATGTTTGAGGATTTCAAAAACTTGATAGGTTCTGTATTACTTGGATGATCACTACTTGATCCTCCTTCATAGCCCAAGCCAGCTTTCAATTTTGGGTTTCTTTACTGATTTAGAATGGAGGTTAATCCTTCTGAAGATTTAATACTTGACAGAGTTTGGTGATACAATGCCTTAAACTTCTCCATCTCTTTTCTGGTTTTCACTACTTCTTCTTCCAAGGATTCACACCTTGCTTTCTTCTCTGATAACTGTCGTTTCATAATGTCCTCAATTTTCTTTGCCTCTTCTAATTCCACTTTTAGCAGGGAAAAGCCTTCATCAGGTTTTTTAGTGCCTTTCTTGAACTGTATCAACAATTGTTTTTGCTTTCTCTTCTTAAGTCTGAGTCTGTCAATCTCTTCCAAAGCGCTAATCAACTCTCTTTCCAATTCAACCACAGCTTCTTCATCATTATCATCACTACCTGTGCTTTTATTATCACAATCCTCTTTCTCCATAAGCATGAAGTCATTTACCTTATCTTCACAGGAAGAGTCACTATCGGTGTCTTATGAGGAGTCATCATTGTTTACACATAAACTTTTCTTTTTATCAAATCTTTTGTATTTGTGCTTCTCTTCACCTTCAGAGTTCTGGTCCTTCTTCTTGTGTGGACACTTATTTGAGAAATGACCTATATTACCACAATTGAAACATTTGAAGGGAAGCTTACCTTTGTATTTTCCTAATCCTTTCTTTAACCTTCTCACAAATTTTGCCTCGATATCATCTAAATCTGAATCAGTATTCTTGTCAGCTTTAAAAGATGCTTCTCTAGTAATGGATTTACCTTTGTTGATTCTCATTTCATATGCAGCTAAAGTTCCTAGGAGTTGATGAATGGACAGATTTTTAAGATTATTTAGTTCTTCTATTGCAGAGACTTTTGGATTAAATTTATCAAGCAAAGATCTTAAAATCTTTTGAACTAAAATTGATTCTTTAATCTTCTCACCAAGACCCTTCATGGAATTCATAAGTTCTTCAACTCTTAAAAAATACTTGTTGACTGTTTTATCTTCATTCATCTTTAGTTGTTCAAATTTCAACCTAAATGTTTGAAGTTTGGCATCTTTTACTTTCTCATTTCCTTCATAGCTGCTAATAAGTTTATCCCACATTTCTTTGGCAGTTTGAAGATGCATCACCTTTACAAACTCGGCTTATGCAAGTCCATTCAAGATAGCATTCATTCCCTTAGCATTAAAGCTAAATTCTAAATTATCATCCTTGGAAGCTAGCACAACAAGCTTTATGTATCCAGTCTCTACTATATCCCAAACATCAACACCTAAGGCCATTAGGTATGTTCTCATTCTAACCTTCCAGAAGGAAAAAATTGTTCCATCAAATAGAGGAGGCTTAGTGGTTGAAGTCCCTTCATGGCTTGACATGTTTAAGCTCTAGGATCTACCCTTAGATAAAAGGGGTTGGCTCTGATACCAATTGTTGGAGAACTGAGGGGGGGGTGAATCAGTTGTTACTGTGCTTAAACAATTATTCTTATTTTAAACTCTTTACAGAGAACTCAATGACAATCACAATAATGCAGGGAAGTAAACAATAGAACATTCAGCATCATTCACACATATGAGATACACAGAGACAGATATTTTTTGAGGAAACCCATAAGGGTAAAAACCTCTTCTTATTTATATGATAAGTAATCTTTACATTCTGTACATTATCATACTTATGAGAACCAACTCATAATGAAGCTACAACCTCTGTTTTGCAAGCTGCAACTTGCTGAGAGCACCAACTCTCTGTTTTGTCTAGCACCAACTCTCTGGTTTCTCTAGCACCCATTAGTAGGAAGCACCAACTCCCTAGTTTCTCTAGCACCCACTAGAAGGAAGCACCAACTCCCTGGTTTCTCTAGCACCCACTAGAAGGAAGCAACAACTCCCTATGTTCAAGCACCCACTTGAACCTCTAAGGACAACAATCCTCCCTAGCACCTTCCTACCACCCTGAAATATAAATCTTTGCTACTTAAACTTATTACAGTGATATAATGTTCATCAATGTCTTACCAGTCTCATAACTATTCTGCTACACTTCCATGTTCTCTCTGCATCAGTGTCTTCCTGCACATTTTCATTACGCTTTATGTTCTTCTACCTTTTATTCTATGTGCACCATGTCCCTTCTATGCACCATTCCTCTTCTATGCATTTCAGCTACTACACTCTGCCTCATTCTACACACCTAAATCACTCTCAACAGCAGCAGTCATCTCTCTTTTTTTTTTCATTCTTATAGTCTCTGTGCACCTTGTGCATACTATATACGCAATGCTTCTGCATCCTCTACTCATGTCGAGTGCTCTGCCTGATCATCATTGCAACTCTTCAACTTATTTAGCCGTTAAACCCATCCATTCATCATCACTGGGTGTTATGCCGAGATTCCTTAGCCCCTCCAGCATTCGAGACTCTTCATCTTCTCTGTCACAGTTGAGCTCATTCCCTCTATTTTAGTTCCAGGCTCCAACGGTTTTACATCTGTCAATGGCCTTTATGAATAGTCTTCATGCCACTCGAAGATTCCTCGAAACTCTTCATCTTTTCTGGAGATCACCCTAAAGTCTCTTCGAGTCCTCTGGCATAAACCATTAGTCGTTTCTAACAGTCACATTGTGAAGAGCAACAATATCCCTTTGATCAGCTTTCCAAGTATCCAACATTGTTGGATTACAAGCACAGGGTCTCGCGTTGATTTCGCCATTTCGCATTTCGACACTTCAACATTTTGGCATTCCTATGGTGAAGAGTCTCAACTCTTCATATTACGATCACCGAAAAGGAGCTTAACATGGTGCTAGCTCTTCCCTCCCACATGACCACTGATGGTGACCACAACCTACACCAAAAGGTGTTTTTTGCATTTTCGCATTTTGGCATTTCATGATTTCGCATGTCACAAATTCCTGTTGCAAGGCATCTCGACTCTCCAAGTCGCAATATTTGAAATGGAGTTTAGTTGTTAGCGCCTTCCTCCAACACTCGAAAATGTGACCACAACCTATGACCACTCGCTAATCATTTGAGCGCTTCACTCTTCAGATCAACGGTCCACTCGTGATCTGTATCTCTGCCATGTGTCACTCAGAATTGTGATTTCCAGGTTCCCGAAATGCCAAATCAACTTGACACTTGTCCTTATATGATTGCACCACATGTCGTTTCTGATGTAGGCTACCACCTGTCCTTGCTGACATGGTATGCCACGTTCACCTCCTCGGTCTGACGGCCCAGATTTGTCCTTGATCCAACGACTAGGATTATTTCATGATTTCACATATCGCGAGTTTGAGAGGTTAAGGAACCCCATTCCTTTGATCTTTGATTTCTCGGTCTTCGAAACTCTGAAATGGAGTCTTTTTTGATGTGCTTGTTTCGGGATTTCATCATTTCACATTTATCAACTTCAGGACTCCTATGATGAAGAGTCTTGACTCTTGACTCCTCCAACTCCCGGTATCCAAAACTCCAAAATGGAGTGGTTGTTGATGTGCTTGTTTCAGGATTTCAGCATTTCTCATTTCGCAACTTCGGGACTCCTGTGATGAAGAGTCTCGATTCTTGATTCCTCCAACTCCCGGTATCCAAAACTCTGAAATGGAGTCAGATCAATTGTCCATGATCTCCCTTTGATCAATGACTCAGATTAAGTCGTATTTTTGCATTTCACGATTTCGACATTCTTGTCGTGAGTGTCCTTGACACCTCCAAATCCTGGTATCCGAAACCTCGAAATGTCGTGGTTTCGCATTTCGCAATTTCATCATTCTTGTCATGAGTTCCTTCCTTGACTCCTGGATTTTTCGCCTCTAATCTTTCCATGCGATCATCATTGCGCTACTAGTATTGATCGTTTCCATCAATGGCAAACAAGCATACTCTGCCTTTGTTT
>SNQJ01S0032290.1:1134-36614 GCA_010110895.2 Picea sitchensis
GGGGGAAACCTCCTTTTACCCCACTTAAATGTTCAAGTACAAGATGATTCAAAATGAAAATGTCTTCTTGGTATATATAGGAGACTAGGAGGTATAATTACAACTAATGGCCTAAAGCTGACATAAATAAAATAACATTACTAGTATAATATGCCCCAATTAAGGGGTAATGATTCAATATCAGGGCTTAAAAATGTTTCTGCAGTACTAGAATAGATAGTACCGGAACATGACTCTGCAGTACCAGAACAGGAAAGTACCGGAAAATAATAGTACCAGGACATGATTTTGCAGTACCATAATAGGATAGTATAGGAACAGGATTATGTAGTACCAAAACAATATAGTACCAGAACAAAATAGTACCAGAATTCTGGAAATTACTATCAAATTCCAGCACTGAACATGTTGATTTGGCCTTGCCGATGGAAGTTGCAAAATAAATGAAGGTCTCAGCAACCACTCCCCTATGCCTGAGGTTTTGCATGGCCTCATGAAAACAATGTGAGATGCTAAAATGGTTGCTCAGAGGGTTGAAAACATATGCAAAAAACAAACCAATAGAACTAATTGCAACTAGATTTGTATTCATGCTTACAAATAGAAAATTCAGGGAAAATGTCAAAAGTTGAATTATTAGCTATGAATAAAATTGTTTGGAATTAAAATTCAGCTTTAATTTCTATCAAAAAGATCACTTAATCAATCATCCTTGTGAAATAGTGTTATTAAAATAGATAGGTAATGATAAAGCACATGCATCTTTTTTTAACAACTTAAGGAAAAAGAAGAAATTTGAAGATATAGGTCGTGAAGAAGTCCCTTAAGTGTTATCTTCCATTGACAAGGATTCCTTATCCTCTTTTGAAACCCTTCCAGTATTATGTGTGCATTCCAAGGATGAAGAGATTACCCTCTCATAAAATTCCAAACAAAATTATCATAACTTTTAGAAAGAAATCTACTATAGGAACAAAAGATCTTAAACCGATCACTTTATTATATTTTGACATTCTCATTTATGACAAGTATGAAAGATAGGTTGTATTTCACTTATATGCAACGTTTATTTATTTATTTAAGTTATCCTAATTTAATTGAACAAAATAAAATGCCCTTCAAGTATAGGAATACTTCCAGTGAAGCCATGTGTGTAACAGGGTTAGAAAGATATTCATACTCAAGTTTAAAATATCAACTTCAATGCATACATGAGTATGAAGGACCAGTGGCTTTGATGATATCAAATAAAAATGAAAAGTAAAAGAGTAGTGTGACTTGAGTACTAATTGGAACCATCTTTCAACAGGATCAAGATATTCTCGTTTCCCTTCTTTGTTTAGGTCACACAACATGTCCTCCCTTTCCATGCTACACAGAGTATCTTCTTAAATATGATTGGTCTTTGGAGTACATATAGGATCTGCTAAGAGGAATGCTAAGAAATCCTCAATCTCAGATTCCAATGGTTTCTCTCCATTGAATTCTATCCATGATTCTTTAGTCTCCTCAACAAATTGACAAGAGGAATTCGAAGGGACTTGTAAATATTCTTTGTGGAGAGACAAATAAATTTTTTAATGTTGTCAAGATATGCTCTTCCTAAGAGCGGATATCCCAACTTCTGCTAGAATGTGAGAAATTTCTTGGAGGAACATTCTTCAAGATCTTTATCATCCATGAATTAATCTATATGGTTGATGATCCTTGTCTCACAACACAAATTAGTACTCGAGGGTTCTTACAGCACCCCAAAAATGATTTATCATCAAATATTTGAATTTTAAAAGTAAGAAATTAAAACTATTTTCAAAAATAAAACACACCAAACTTGAAATCCTTGCGTTATTGGGACCCTGTTGTCAGCAGGTTATCGGTTCGCACAAGTTAGGTCATCATAAATAAAACTAAATTTGCATAAATAAAAACACACTTTTTCATAAAATAAGGAGAACCACACTTGCATTAAAAGAAAAACACTTATGCATAAAAGGGAGAGGAGAACCTAATTTTGGAGCAACCCCACTAAAGTGCATGCATGGGATCTTCCCTCGTGTATTACCATCTTATCTACACCCTTATTTTTTCCATAAAACCAATCCAAAACCATTAAAGAAATCTAATTCAAATACTACCTATTACCATTTACAACTCCCTGACAACGACGCCAAAATGTTAGTGCAATTATATGCATAATATATTACCAAACATAAATTATCAACTGAGATTTGTAATCAATAGATTTTTTACACTATATGTGTCGACAACAATTGGTTTATCTATGTATCATGAGAATAGAATAAAGAAGAACCATTTGAAACTCAATACTCTTCCTTTCACACAATTCAAAATTTAGAAAGCAAAACTGATCAACAAATGTATAATTCATAATTCTCATTCAGGGGATGGATCTGCTCATTATAAGCTCATGAAAGATAGAGATGGGATATGATTCTATCTCCTGGAACAACCACACAATAAATCATTAATATTCTGGAAACCTAACTGATCTAAAAGAACTACCAGGCAGGGTGGAAACACTCCATTGCAAGCGCATGTAAGGTGACATATGGAGGTCTTGATTGTGCATGTGTTTGCAAGGTGTAACCTAATTAATTCAGGAAGAAACTCTAGGTATTTTGAGATACTCCATTATAGGCTCATGTAGGTTGAAATATGGATATCTTAATTATCCCTAGATTTGCAAGATAGAAACAACACTACAACATTAATTTTACCAAATCATTGTCTGCACACACATACAAAGATAGCAAATATTCACTCAAGAATCTATGTTGCACTCATAAATCCATATTACACTCCAGAAATCTATATCACACTCTAGAAAGGCTCACTCACTCACTTAGAATTACCACACATCTTTATTCCATTTTGTCAAATGTTTACTGAAACAAAACAGAAATAAAGTTAGATGTTTATGATAAAAAAATAAAAAAAAATTATCCATACACAAACTAGAATTATATATACAATATATACAAAGAATATTACCTTGCTTGGGTCGGTGGGCCCTTGTCGTACCAATAAGGTATCTTTAAAAGAAACTTACAGAACGAAAGGTTTGATAACACACATCAATTCCATGAGCTGCAATTTATATTGTTACTTGAAAAATAGGTGTACAATCAATAATCTTCAAAAATCAAACCTACAACATAACAATTCCTCCACTTTCCTCATATCTATGAGGTATTATTTATACATAAAATCCATGGAGGAATGGATGAAACCAAATCCCCAAACTCAGAAAACAATTTTTACAATTTTAGGATAAATCCCAAAAATCTGGGGTTTCCATCAATCAAGGCAGATTTGAGTTAGATATCCACCCATATCTTATAAAAAAAATCGAATTTGGGAAAATTACATGCACCATACTCAATTTTCCACATTCTAGACAAAACCCATTTCGTAGAATTTCTAGATCTGATGCCATCTGCATGGAAATTGAGGTGCAAGTTGGCAGTTTGAGTTTGTTGTTAATTTTTGCAGAATCATTCCCCCTGAGATGGAGGTCCACATGTGTGATCTGGGTGAATTATTACTCATGTTTCTGCATGTAAACATCGCTTTGGACAAATCCCATGTCCCCAATTTTCTTCTAGAAGGATTCCAAAATTTTAAATTATTTCTAGTACCAAACGATTGTTGATGCTAGTACCAGACGAGCACAGCATTGGTACTAGATGAGTGCATAATTGGTACTGGACGATCTGAGTACTAGATGAACATTGAAATAGGTACTGAATGAATAGGGGTTGTTTTCATAAGGTTTTCTTAGATCATTCAAAGTAATTAGAGAGCTTAAAACATCAAATATTCAATCCAAATCATTAATAAATCATCATAAATCATGATTAAACATAAGTTACCTCATATGTACACAATAATGTATAAAATACATGTTTGTTGAGGAAAATAGAAACATAGTGCATATGTATGAGGAAAAATTGGTTAGGATATGGGACAAGATAAGACAATTGGAGGTGACAAAAAAGAGGCTCAACATTTGTCTTGTTAGCATTTCATTTATATAGCATACTTGAGATTAGAGTTGATTTCTGGGTGTCATTCCGTCTGTTGTGGTTTTCCCCTAGCCATAAAGAGATTTTCCTTGTAACAGGAGGGAGAATTAAAAATACCAAAGGGAATTACCAAGAACTCATATTGGCCCTCATGAGTGCGAAATGTCATCTTCGGAATTTCTGCCTCTTTCATATGTATCCGGTGGTATCCAGAATGGAGGTTGTGTTTCGTAAAGTATTGAACCCCACTAATTTCATCTAGAAGGTCATATATGATAGGAATGGGGATTTTTTCCTTAATGGTAAGTTTGTTTAGGGAACAGAAATCGAGAAACATGCGCCAAGTTCCTTCCTTATTGGGAACCATGACAACATGGGCATAATAGGGGCTAGTGCTAGGACAAATAACACCCACTTGTAACAATTCATGGACAATTTTCTCAATTTCAGTTTTTTGAGAAAAAGGATGATGATAAGGGAGTACATTGGGAGGAATACTTCTTGGTATTAATAAATGGAATGATCATGGTCTCCACAGGAGGGGGGAAGGTCCTGAGGTGTTTGGAAAACAATGTGATGGCATGAAAGGATAGCTTGAAGGTCGGGGTGTAATTGGGGTGTCTCAACTGCTTGAATGGAATGGATTTGGGAAATGATTCCAGAATGACCTTTTCTGAGTAAATTTTCCATGCAATGGAAACTAATGATCTCCAGAGAGCCTGCGATAATGGCCTGAAATTTACATTGGTTGCCTTTCTGTTAGAATTTTATGGTTAACTCCTTAAAATCCTTGAGTATGGGTCCTAGGGTGCGTAACCATTTTGCACCAAGATCAATGTCAAAACCACCCATGTCATTTGAGATTTCAAGTTATACTAACGAATTTGTAAGCACATATTTTCACAAATCCCTCCACATTTCATGGAACCACCATTGGCAATCATGATTTTAAAATTGTTGACAACACAGATATAGCAATTGAATTCTTGGGAAATATGACAATGAATGAAATTATGAGTGTTTCCACTATCAATTAGGATGATGACTTTCTTGTGCTTAATGTAACCAATCAATTTGAGGGTTTGAGGAGATGAAAAACTAGTGAGAGCATGTAGCGAAATCAATGATTCAACTTCAGGAGGATTTGAGGGTGGTTTAATATCATCGGTTGGTGATAGCACCGCATCAGGTGAAACCTCAATAGATTCATCAGAAACATCCTCAAAAATGGACATAAAACATTTTTTCTCTTTACAGTTGTGCCCTGGAAAGTATTTATCATCACAAATATAGAAACAACCCTTGAGTTGGTGTTCAACCATTTCTTCCTATGTTAACTTGTGGATCTTCAGAGGAGTGTCCTTAGTGGAAATGGGTTGGGTTTAGGGTGAGGGACAAAAGGAGGTTTTCTACTTTGGGCCAAGATAACCTTTTGTGTCTCCTTGGAACTCTTAGTGGCTTCCAATCAAGTCTAAGAGAAAGTGACGCAGGGCGCGCCACCCAGGCACGTCCGCTCATAGGATCTTCAACTTCTTCTCGGCCCGAAGAGCTCCAAGTCTCTTCTATTTCCCTATTAGGAAATCTACACCCACAGTTCTCTTCACTGAGCTTCCTTCCTTCTACTTATCGAAGGATCAGAACTCGCAACTTCGCAACTTCTCGGTTGATTACTGGGCTCTCAAATCTCCAAGACTCGATGCATCAGTCAACATTGACTTCCTCCTATCAGAACTTCTGCTCTATCGTGACTTCGCTTCTCGCGATATTAACACTTTGGATTTCCAACTCTCGACACCCGATGCGTCGAGATTCCGATGCACGCGTGGGTTGACTTTTCAACGGTCCCTTATCTCACCGAGATTTTAGACTTCGCAGGATCGTGAATCCTAACACCAATACTTCAGGACTTCTCGCGGCGAGATCCTGATGACTTATGCCACCTGTACTCCACTCGCCGACTTCGCTATGGCCCACACTGTCCTCCAACGGTCGAAATATCGCTTATCGCAATATCGCGATCCCCGTGGCCAATCCCTCGAGTCTTTTCTCGCGAGACCCCGATACACGATCCCATGTGCAGATCTGACTGTTCTCCTTCGATCCAGATCCAACAGCTACCCTTCTTCCTCGCTCCTCGCGCCTTCGTGAATTGGGATACCCAATACTTGGGCTCTCACCCCGCGAACTCCTGAGTTCACGAGATCTCTCGATCTCTACCACCTTTCCTCCTCAGATGGACGACTCCTAGTCCTCTCGTCACTTCGCTGCTTCGCATCCTCGTGAATTGGAGTACCCAATACTTGGGCTCTCAACCTGCGAACTCCCGAGTTTGTGAGATCTCTCGATCACTACCACCTGTCCTCCTCAGATGGATGGCTCCTGGTCTCCTCTCGCCACTTCGTCGCTTCGTGGCCTCGTGTCTTGCGACTCTTGACACCAAGCTCCCAGCAATTCCACCCACGAGATCCTGACATGCGATGTGCCACCTGTCTACCGCTGACTCCTGTGGCCCCACACCGCTCTCGTGGTCGTCGAGATATCGCGTATCGTAATATCTCGATTCTCGTCACCAACCCTTGGACACCTTTCTCATGAGGTCCTGATAGGCGATATCGTGAATAATCCAACGGCCCTGACCGACTTGGATCAACGGTGCTTCTCCTCCTGGGATTTGAATCCTTTCCACACTTGTGCCGTAACTACCTTGCACCTCTGAAATATCTAACGGCTCCCAGAACTTCGTGAAATCTCCTCCAAAGATTTAGTCCGTCCGTTCTCCTTTTGAGGATTCTACGAAATGAATTAAGTGCCTCTCCATGAGACTCCCTTGCCACTTCACCAACCTGCGATGTTTCTTGAAACTTCAAGTCGCACTTATCTACACTGATCTTCAGCGACTCAGAGGCCTATCCCGCCTGAGTTCTTCTAAATCACTTCAACCTCAACGAGGTTCTTTGCACGCACTCCTTGCGGCAAACCTGCGAACACTTCAACTGTTCGAGCTTCCTTTGACTCTGCGCATGCCCGTAGCAGTAGTCCTTCAATACTTCACTCAGTTCCACGAATGAGATTCTCCTTAGCCTGCACACTCCTTGCATGGCTCCAACAACCCACGTTCACTTCTGAGCAAACGAGAACAAGAGTTAAACTATCTAAGCTTCCATCAACGCACTCCTTGCGGATGTTTTCGACTGTACTCCTTGCAGGAATCCTTGCTTAGATAGAGAAATGATTGAAACTCCTTCCTCCTTATCCTCAGACTTCTGTTTAAAACATGAAGTCAGACACACAACATAATAGCAAATTTTTAACAGGAAATAAATACTCATGATCATAGCATTCAACACACATACAGAGAGAACACAAAGACCATGAATCTGAATCAATTCCTTCTATTTATTCAAGATCTATACATGGATGTCTTCTACAACTCTCTGCTATTCTCCTATGCTCTCCCTACTCTGAATTATGTTGGCTTCTGTTACAATGAGAAATGAGGGTGTCTATATCCATTTTCCCTCCTGCGCTCTAAAACTGTATAATCTAATATTCAATTCTATCTACCTGCATTAACTACTATAAATGCCTCCATATACTTCAGACAAGAGCGTATGGCTCGAGGTATGATTACATTTTACCAAGGCGCCTAAATTAAATGCTCTCATTTATGTTTAGCGCATCAATTTTAAGGGAAAATTTAAAAATTGGCACTGGCGTGTGCTCAGCTATCCTTCGTCTTCTATGCTGGCTCACTTGTCTCAGGAGATGCTCCTGCATCAGCAAGCCATGATAACCTAGATGCAAATTTTATCCTTGATGCCACTGATAAAAAATTCTATGAAGAAAGCATCTATCGTGCTCTTTGTTAGGAAATCCAAATGCGCAAAAGTAGTAATATAATCTTCCACTATTCCAGACTGTTTCAACTTGGTCAAACATCATAAATGGTGGGTGTCTGCGCAAAAGTGTTCATACATCTTTGCAACAAACTATGACCAAGCAACATACCCTTCGCTTTCATGGTGACGCCATTGCCACCATTTCCATATTTTCGGATCCAAATAGAGAATTCCATAACGAATATTGTTTAACTAATTAGTGATACCATGTAGGGATAAATAGTGTTCCATCTGTGCAACCTAGGCTTATCGATCTGATCCATCAAATTTGTTGACCTCGACTCTAGGGAGATGGGGGTCATGAGGTGGGGAGTTGGAATGAGAGTGTAGAGTTTTTTTTGAGTCAACACCTTTAGTAGAGAGAGGTGGGTGAGAGAAGGAAGGACCCTAGAATTTTGTTTATGAATTCGTTGAGAGCATAATGGACTTTAGTGAATTGGGTACCAAGCTAGGCTTGCATTTAGTTCATTTTTACATGAATGGTCAGAACATCTCTATTTTCTTGGGCCTGAAGGGCAGTAAGTTCAATACTAAGTTTATTATTGGTTTCTTCTTGGAAGGTGGGATCCATGAGTGGATGAGCGGGCCACAGGGGAAAAAAATTTAAAAATGAGGGGTATCACAATGATCAGGGAGAAAAGGGTAATCTGATGAGATAGGTCTCAAATAAGGGTGTGGAAAGGTAACAAAAAAGGTTAAAAATGATTGGTATAACAACAATCAAGGTGAAAAGAGAAATCCAATGAGATAGGTCTCAAATAAGGGTGTGGGAAGGTAAAAAAAAAGGTTAAAAATGACAGGTATCACAATGATCAAGGAAAAAAGGGGAATCCAATGATATAGGTCTAAAATAATTTTCTGCAGAGGTAAAAAAAAAAAGTTAAAAATGATAGGTGTCACAATGATCTAGGAGAAAAGGGGAATCCAATAAGATATTTCTCAAATAAGGGTGCTAGAAGGTCCCATACCTATTTTTTTTTAAACTTCTCTAGGATTTTATGTAAATCTGAAAAATATTGTAGTATAGAAATTACCAAATTCTTAACAGGAAAAATTGAAATAAATTTATAGTATTTTTCACAACCTGAATGCAGGAAGAAAGGTTGCAAGGCAATAGATCTTCTATGTTCCTTTTCTTTTTGTAATTTTCACAACATGAATGCATGAGGAAAGGTTGCAGGGAAATAGATCTTATTTGTTCCTTTTTTGTTTTGTTTCCTTCCCAAGGGTTATGGTTTTCAGGGTTCCTACAGATAAGGGTTTTCCTGTGCTATATCTCTCTAATATATGTGCGAGGTCCAACAATAGTACTCGACCCAATATCTCGGGGCACTAACTAAGGAGGCTAGACCGTACCCTTAGTCGTAATACCCAATTACCCAGGTATTGGATAGTATCTTCCTGAGTGTTGTTCTCAGTGGCACTACAACATTCAAGCGATCAATTAGTTGATCTATGGCTAGTTTTAGGATAGCTAAGGGTTTCTCGATATACCATAGGTACATGGAAGAATAAGTCCATATACATGTGTTGTTTGATGTACTACCACACGAAGGGGAACCAACAAGGGTTACAAGGGTGTCCAACAATGTGAGCTTAAGTACATCTTGTATTTCATGTGTGCATGCTTCCCAACTATGGATTTATGCATTGAACGAAAGATATATGTATCTTAAAGACACCATAACACATCTCTACCCTGGAAAAAAAGTTAACCCACAAATCCTGCCAAGGAAAATGCTCCGATACCACTTGTTAGGCACCGAATCTAGTATAATAGCAAAAAATATAAATATTTCAGGGAATACAAATGGAATAACAATAGAGAACATAAATATAGCAGTGGAACAAAAAAAAATATGGAACCACAACACCAAAATAATACCTTTATTGATAGGAAATAATTTTCACTTGCCTCTTTGAGGGGGAAACCTCCAACAAAGCAGATCTCTATTACAATAATTCTCAAGACAAGTATTTCTCATGCCTCCTACTCTTATTTATACTAATTTTATATTCTAAAAAACATTCTAGGTGAATATATTTCTAGAAGTGGAAGCTTCTATTCAATATTCTTACATTGAGATGTTCATATTTATTAAATAGGCCTTATTAACTAATTTCATCCTTTATTACATGAAAAATATATTATTCTATATATGTGAGGGGTTAGAGAGGTTAGGTCCCTAACATTCCAACAAAGATTCCAAGTTCACGTCAAATTTATGGAAGGGATTATTTAAAGGATTTGGAACCAATTTAAATTTTATTACAACATATTACCCAGATTTAGATCGAAAGACAAAGAGGGTCAACCAAGTAATTGAAGAGATGTTGAAAATTTATATGATGGACCATCCATCTAAATGGGAGGATTATTTTCATTTAGTATAATTTTCATAAAATAATGGGTATTAGGAATAACTGAAAATGATCCCATTTGAAGCATTGTATGGAGGAAAGTGAAATATTACAATGAGTTGGGATAACCCAACAGATATAGTAGTTCTTGGGCCTGAAATGCTAAAGGATATGCAAGATAAAATTATTAAAATAAAACACAACTTGAAGGCATCCTACGACATGAAAAAGCATTATGCAGAAAAGGGTAGAGTAGCCAGAGAATTCTGAGTGGGAGAACATGTTTTTCTGAAAGTAAAATCAAAGAGAATTTCACTAAATTTGGAAAGTTGTCTCAAGTTGGAAACTAGATACTGTAGTCCATTAGAGATACTGGAAATTATAGGGAAAGTTCCCTATGTGCTTGCATTTGCATAATTTATTTCATGTATATTTATTGAGAAAGTATATACATGATGCTAACCATGTCATTGATTGGACTAAGATTCAGGTGGAGCTAGAAGGGGACTTTCAGGTAGAACCTATGTGTATCTTGGACCAAAACTTTAAGGTTCTCTGGAGCAAATCCACCAGGAAGGTAAAGTTCTAGTGGACCTACTGTAGCCCTGAAGATGTGACATGGGATCTAAAATATGCAATGCAAGAAGCATACTTGCATTTATTTTGAATTTTTTATGTAAAAAATGTTTATATATGAACAACTATAGGGTGATGTGCACCAAGGAAAATGAAAAAATAAAAAGGAGGGGAATGTAACACCCAAATTTTATTCCCAAAGTGTAATGTAATGTAAATATGTGAATTAGTGTGTGAGACAAATAGTATGGTTGGGGGCCAAGGAATGTAAATTACTTAAAGTAAAGTTATAAATAAAAAAACATCAATGTCTGGGATACAAAAGTGTAATGTAATGTAAATATGTAAATTAGTCTGTGAGTATTTAAAATTAGTGTTTAAAGCAGCAACACAGCAAAAGTTATATGTTTTTCACCTAATGCCCTCAGAAAAGAGAACCAAACAATGGGGCACCCACAGAGAAATGGAGGTGTAATAAATGGGGATAAGGGGGTAAAAGGGGCCAAATACAAGAATAGTATAATATTTTGTTATAACCCAAAGTCATTACCTTAGCTTATGTAAAAGGAATATCATCCTTGAGATACATGAAAAAGTAGTTCTGGATGACTTCCTTGACTTCCAAGTGATAATTTAGATACATTCATACTTAATCCCATTTTTTGGAGAGTTTCCATCATTCTATAATCATTTTGTCCATTAATCCATCCATATCTACTAGTATGTATTGCAAGAAAAATGGACCCAAGCCTATAAGGGGGATGAATGGTATGACTATTGTGGAAATGTATCCTAATCATCCCTATAGATATTGACATTGATATTTTTCTAGACAGTTTATGTTGGAGCCCAGGAAAAGGGGTGTGATAGCCTGAGCGACTAAATTGCAGAGAGGGGGTCCACTTCTCTGGGTTATCTAGACTAAAGGGAGAAAGAGAGCCAATTATTGGGATGGTTGCATGAGTTATTAGGTTGATAATTTAGTGGGAATTTGGGTTGAGAGAGATTATTTATCATCCTTGTGGACTCATAGCGCTGACACGTTAGTTTCCTATTGTAGAAATAATTGGTGCAATAGTTCCTACAACTAGGAGGAACATCACACGTCAACAATTAGTCGGTGTCTTTCATTATTAAAGATAATTGCTCTATTATTTATTATTTTATGTTGTTTATGATGTGTAAAAATGAGATTAATTGATGTATTTTTAAATATTAGTTCTTTTATATTTATTTTTTTTACACTAATTCACATGATTCTATTAGTCATTATGCATGTAGAATTTCATCATATGATGGGGAAGAATAGTGATATGGTGTTAGAGATAATAATATGGTGAGCTTTGTGGAAATTAGGGAAAAGTTCCAAGTACCCCACCATCCCAGCAGGTATCATGGTGGTTGGGTACATTACAAATATGTGTTAAATCATAAACATGGTGAGGAGGAAACACCAAACTTAAGTCCTAATAGAACCTTCTTGAGTTTAACCTCCATGAACAAAACTTAGAAACCACAACATGAGTCCTCTCCTAATATTATTTGGTATATGAATTGAATAAGGGGACCATTATGGGGTATTGGGTATATTGGATGGGTTTTGAATCCTTATCATTAACAAATGGAGGCAAACAAGAGCCTTCCACTCTAAACATTTCTTCTAGAACTCAATTTCCATGTACAAGTCTTCAAGCTATCACGTATTATCTCTATAGCATATCATTCAACTCCGATAGGATATGGGTGCCATAAGTTTTATAAACCAAACTAAAAAAGAGTCAATGAATACAATCCACTCCTAGGGGGAAACCTCCTTTTAAAATATATACAATTCACAAGACAATATGAGATGCATATACAAATGAATATCCTTTACTATAAATAGTAGATAAAGTGAGAATGTTGCAACCTACCTTAGTCCAAGATAACCATAACTAATAAAATAGTAGTAAATGAGTGTTAGGGACTTAAGATATGTCCTTAGGGGCATTAGCATATCTCCTCTCTTTTAGAAAACATTTTCCCTCAAATATTGTGATTGAGGGTGTTTCTTCATGAACAACTCATGTTCTCAAATAGATTCTTCTGGAGGCATATTTTTCCACTTGATTAGTTACTTCATAATGATTATATTATGAAGAGCTATAGAGTGTCGATCTATAAATTTTTCTAGTTCAAGAATCAAATAATTCTAGAATCTTTGTCTTCACTATCATAGTTTTCCCAAAAACCTTTTTTAGGAAAGATACATGAAAAAACTTATGAATGTGAGAACAAGGAAAATCTAACTTATACGACACTTGTCCAATCTTGTGAATAGTCTTGTATGGTCCATAAAATTTTGTAGATAATTTATTATTCTTGTTTTTATTGAGAGTAGATTGATTATAAGGTTGTAGTATAAAATATATCCAATCACCATCCACAAGTTGTCTTTCACTTTCATATTTATCTTCTTGCTTCTACATCCTATTTCATTCCATTTGAAGGTTTTCCTTAATAATTGTCAAAGTTTCTATAGTATTCTCCATGTGTGGCTCTAGTTCCTACACTTTGCACCTGTCCTGCAAAATGTATGAGATACTAGGACCTGGATATCCATAAATGTCTTAAAATGGGGACATCTTAGTGGATGTGTTATAGGTGGTATTATATCACCACTCTGCTAAAGGAATCCACTTCACCGATTGATATTTCTTGGCTAAAGAATAACAACATATATAACCCTCTAAACATTTTTTAACTATTTCAGTTTGGCCATATATTTGTGGATTATATGTTGAACTCATAGCTAATGTTATTCCACTCATCTCCCATAATTGTTTCCAAAAATTTCTTGTGAATTTTGGATATCTATCACTTACTATTACTTTAGTAAATCCATGAAGTCAATTAATTTCCTTCATGAACACTTATGCCATAGTGCCACATGACTTGTCATATATGTACTTTAAATTCTTTAAAAATGTGCATATTTTGTAAGTCTACCCACTACCACAAAAATGACATCCTTACCTTATGATTTTAGCAAACCTGCAATGGAAAACATTGATATAACTTCCCATATTTTATTAGGTGTGTGTAAAGGATGAATTAAACTTGGAGATTTTACTGTCTCTCCTTTATTTATTTGGAAAACTTGATATTCTCTTACAAATTTGTGAATATCTTTCTTCATTCCTTCCCCCCCAAAAAATATTTTGATCCTTTGATATATTTGAAGGAACCCAGTAAATGTTCTACCATTGGAGATTCATGAGACTCCCTTAATATGTGTTTCTTCAACTTTTATTTAGGCCATAAAATTATTCTTCCCTTGTACCAAAGGATATCTCTCTTCCAATCCCAATGTTCCATAGAGTTCATCCCTTCCTTTATACATTGTATTTTATGAATAATATTATTGTCATTTTTCCATTCCTTCCAAGATTCTTCCAACCAAACAAGAATGGAAGATATAATGGAATATAAACTCAAGGATTCCTATATTTTGGAAAGGGAAAATTCTACCAAACTATCCTTCCCCTTTTTATAAACTATTTCAAAATTAAACCCTTTCATTTTTTCTACCCATTTTTATTTCTCTTTTGATGAACATCTTTGCTCCAAAAAGTACTTTAGGCTATCATGGTTTGTCTATACTTTAAAATTTCTTCCAATGAGAAAATGTCACAATTTTTTATTGCATGTAAACTTTCTGCCATTTATTTTTCATGTGTATAGTTCACCAACTCATTTCCCTTTAATTGTTTACTTTCAAAGGTCAATGGTCTCCCTTATTATGTCAATACCACTCCAATTTGTTGTCCTGATGCATCACATTAAACTATGAATGTTTTACCAAACTAAGTTGTTTCCAATAATGGTGTAGAAGATATGGAATCCTTTAAGAGTGAGAATTCCAAGGTAACCTATTCCTTCCATACAAATTATTTTTCTTCAAGAGATATGTGAGTGGGCCTGCAATGCGTGCATAATTATTAACAAATTTATGATGATATCCTATAAGACCCAAAAATATTCTAATAATCTTTATGTTCTTAGGAATAAGCCATTTTTTAATATCTTGAATCTTTTGAGGGTCCACCTTAACCCTTTCACTTGAAACAATATGGCCCAAATACTCTACTTCATGTTTCTGAAAATAACATTTGGATATTTTTACATAGAATTGATTGTTCTACAAAATTTGTATGAATTTATCCACACATTTAATGTGGTATTTCTATGATTTTCTATAGATAAGTATATCACTAAATAAAACCAACACAAACTTTCTAACTTGGCGTCAATTTTTTTTTCATAAGGCTTTGAAAAGTAGGAGAATTAGTTAACCCAAAGGGCATGACCAAGAACGCATAGTTCCTTTCATTTTTTTTGAAAGATGTTTTGGGAATGTCTTCTTTTCACAATATGATTTGGTGGTATCCTAATTTAAGATATAATTTTTTTAAGTAATCCACTCCATGAATCTTGTCTAATATCTCATCAATATTTGGAACATGAAATTTATCCTTGATGATGATTTTGTTTATATATCTATAATCAAGACACATCCTCCAAGAAATATATTTTTTTTCTCACCATAATTATTAGAGATGAAAATGAAATCCTGCTTGGCTAAATAATGCATAAATCTAGCATGTCTTGCACCATTTTATTAATCTCCCATTTTCACTTATGAGGATATTTATAAGGCCTTTTATTAGGAGTAGTAATTCCAGGTATTAGTTCAATTTTATTTTCATGATCTCTAGATGGAGGTAGCCCTTTAGGAATTTCTTGGAAGACTTTATGGTGCTTTTCCATGGTGCATTTTAATTCATCTGAAATATTTTCATCTTATTGTTTTCCTTCTATAGAATAATTTCTAACCACAACTCCCCATACTACCCTTTTCTAATATATTTTCCCTTCTATGAGAGATGATTATCTTAGAAGGTCCCAATTTTAACCCTTTAAGTTCATATTGAATTCCTTTCAATTCAAATCTCATGAATAATTCATTATAGCTTGTAGAAATTGTACGTAATGTTCTCAACCATTGAATCCCCAGAACCACATCTACTCCTCCAACATGAATGACATACATTGTGATTTCTAAGTTATAGTCTTCCATACTAATTTTAATATTGTGTAATTTTCCTACATGATAAATACTCCCTCCATTAACCACCAAAACTTGAAAATTGGTCACTGAATACACAAAACAATTGAGGCTCTTTGGTAATATTTTATCAATTAATTTATGGGTACTACTTGAGTCAATAAGAGCTACGTCCTTTTTCTTCTTAATGTATCATATAATCTTAAGGGTTTGAGGTGTCGACAAACCAACCAATGCATGAATAAATATTTCACACCTATCATTGTTTATGCATAACTTCTACATCATTTTCCTATTCTTTTAAGTTCACAAGTTGTTCTTCATCCCTTTGTATATATTCCTCCATTTCTTCTTCATCATTATTCTCCAGGGTGAAGAATTGTTTTTCCTAACATGTATGACCTTTTGACCATTTATTATTACAACCAAATCATAGTCATTTTTCTATTGTTTCATCGATTTCCTTCAGTGATATTATAGTAGGTTGAGGTAGGGTTTCCTTATGAGCCCCTAATCGATATACGCCTACTACATATGTTCATGTGATAGACTTGTGTGTATCTCTATTCTTGACTTGAATATGATGAAAAAATTGCATAGCCTCCGTAATAGTTTCAAGATATTTTAAGAAAATATCATGTTTAATGTTTTCCTTTAATCAACCCTCGTAATCTTCCAACATATGTTCATCACTTATGTTATCCTCCATTGTGGACAACACCTAAAATTCTGAATTATAATATTCAATATCACCCAACTTCTTGACTCTTGTTAATTGACTAAAGTAGTCGTGTTCCCAAACTTTTCCTTATTGTGCTTGTAAGCATATTTTCAATAAAATCCAAGTATAATTATAATACTGTGGTTTCCTTGTGAGTACCCATTGATACCATTGATAAGGTTTTATCTCAAAGTAAAAAGTTTCTAAGGAAATCATTTTCTTATCATCCATAATATTATTCAATTCAAAGTATTTCTCTATTTGGTTCACCCATGGAAAGACTTCTATTCCATCAAAATTATTTAATTCAACCTTCGGAAATTCGACACCCTTAGGAACCCATCCATAATTAAGTCCACTATTAGAGTTAAATCCACCTGAAAAATGATTCTTATTGGAAGCTTATTTTGCATGAATACTACCTTTATTTTATTGAGTCTCTTCAATTATAGTGTCACTTTTAGGAAGCCTCTCATCCATATTTTGTATGATATTCGACATGGAGTTTTTCAATTCTTCCATCTTCTTTTCCATTTGATCCCTATTTTCATCCTTATTCTTTTCCATTTGATCCCTATTTTCATCCATCTTCTTTTCCACTTGATCCCTATTTTCATGTATATTCTTTTCTATCTGTTACATCTTCTTTTCCATATCTTGTATTTTCCTTTATTATTTTTCCATATCATTACTTGTTATTGACCTACCACTCAAATCATTAAGTTGTTCCTCCAATTTGTATAACTTGTTATGCATATCCTCATTTTGTTCATGACTTATGTATGTTATTTTTGAAGGTTTACTTAGTATTGTATTTTTTTTTGGATCCATGTGAGATAAAAATAAAAATAATTCTCTATTTAATCTTTATCACAAATTTTTAATCACCAAAAAATGATCTTATAATAAACATTTATGCCAATTGTAAGTTATGTACCTTTAAAACCTTAGTTGGGACATTATATTTCTAGTTGTCCTTTGTCCCTATATAAATCTGCAATATTGGCCCTTTTGAGTCTAAAACTTTAATTCGTAGTACTCTAATTTTTCTTCTCTTCAATGTCATAGGTCTGATAAAAATTTGATGTGCTAAGTGAAAGTTGTGGTAAATTTACCAAAACATGTTGATTTTTTACCATTTCTATATAAAGATCTTGTATGGAATTCCACATGTCCAATATTTCATATCTATTTGTGAAATGTTTACCTAGAATACTCTGGCTTGTTTTGTTTCCAAAGAAACTAGTGGCACTCAATTTCAAATTTTAAAAATTTAGATATGCCACTTATAATAACATCCAATATTTGATACTAGTTTTAGGAATATTAGAAGGCCCTCAATCACAAATTATATAACTAAGAAAGTATAACTTACTTCATGACGTTTCCTCAATAGCCTCAAAATAGCATTTTCTTAATCATTCCCCAAAAAAGTAAAAGAAAAAATTCCAATATCACTCATTTGAAATTGATTTTAGACCTAGTCACAAACCCTCACTTCCATAGGATATATCTCATAAAGTATAATGAACCAACACCTAAAATTTTTACCATATGTACTTCACTATGTATCAACAATATCCTCAAAATTTTCTTTCTAAATCATCCCAGAAAAATATATATATATATAGAAAAAATTCCAAGGTGTCTTGATTGAAGGAGAGAAACCCTAGGATTATATTCTCTAATACCAAATGTTATTTAAACCGAAATCCAAAATAGTAAATGAATACAATCAAATTTGAGGGGAAACCTCTTTTTACAATATCCCCAATTCATAAGACAAGATGAGCTTCCTATATAAATGAATCTCCTTTATTATAAATAGTAGATAAAGTGAGCATGATGTAACCTACCCTAAGTCGACCTAGCCATAACAAGTAGACTAATAGTAAATGAGTGTTAGGGCCTTAACATAGGGCCTTAGGGACCTTAGAAACAACTAGATTATTTTTTGACCAACAATGGATCTTGAGGTCTAACCAAGGTCAAGGGTGCACAACAAGTGATCTAGATGATGTTGAGAACGAAATGGGATACAAACAAAACTATAAAAAAGAACAAAAAAATGCAATAAAAGACAAATTATATTAATGAATAAAATAGAAAAATATTTTATAACACAAACTCGCTAGAATGGTGGTATCTTATCTCTAAAGAGAAAGAGATGTCGACTATGCTCAGTCAAAAATAAGCATTAAATCACACTCCACTACATGCTTAAAGGAACTCCTTAAACTTTATTGTATATGAGAGAGTGAGAGGAGAATAATTACCATGATACATGTGGGACAAATTTTTCTATGTTTACAAAATTCCATAGGCATGTAAAACACTAGGAATTTTCGGGACGTCACCCATCCCAGTACCACTCTAGCCGAGGTGCACTTAACTATGGAGTTATAATGGGATTTGGTGCATTAACGTTGTAATTACAAATGGAGATGGAATTACATTACATTCCCCATAAAAAGGGTGAATATCATCATTTATCAAAACCATAGGCTCAGACACGTTGATTCAATGGAGAAGGTGGATGGACATGGAGATCCACCTAGATCAATCCTTCTCGCTTAGGAAGAAATGGTCCCCATTTCATCAAGTTCCCTTGAGAGATGGGGAAACTTATGTTGAATCTAAACTTTGGTTAGCCACTTACCTTGCTGAAGTAGTTGTGCTACTTTTACCTGTCTTGTAGAAGGATGTCATGAACCTATTGGTGGAGGTGTTGAATCTATTAAACAAATATGGCTACATTATCTTCATTGGTTTGAGTGTGGAGGAATCTATCAATGAACATGCAATGAGAAGAGATTTTATATTGGGGGATAATGGTTGGAACCCTATTAACACCTAAAAAGGTCCATGACCAATGGATCTATGTTGAACATATGGAATAATCTCATTCTCTAGAAGGGAGTGTCTATATATTGGATCGTTAGGTAAGGGAGCACCAAGAACCAAGTCAATTGAATGCGAGACATGGTAGTGTAGAGGCACCCCCGTAGGTGAAACAAAAAAATCTTCATGCTCCTCTATAATCTTGTTGACATGCTTCTACTAGATAGAAATGTCTTGGTATGAAGTTGTAGTGGTTGCAATGACATTTTGTTAACCTTCTAACTATATCATGAAGAGGCTAAACTTTGTGCTCTGAGATATTTCTTTGTAGTACTTTTTTGTTGAGATCAATGAAGTGGAAATAGTCGGAGCTACCTCTGGTACCCTATAGAGTTGACCTCCCAAAGTAACAATGACACCACAATTCCAAGACTCGTATATAGTGTGACATTTCCACATATATGGTTTTCCTAAAATAACATTACAGACTTCAAGTGGGGAAAAAAAACATAGTGCCTCTTCCTTGAAGGGCTTGATGTTGTAGGATAAGTGGCACTACTGGCTGACGTAGATGTCTTGTCCCTAACTCAATCATCTGATTGTGTATGGTTGGGGGTGTGGCATAATTTCCAACTTAAATATCTTAACAACCTCAACTAAGATCAGGTTCTTCTGACTCCCACTGTAAAAAATGAAATGAAGTGGGGTCCTCTTTACCCAAATCTTCAAGTGGAAGAGGCACTCCCCCTCCTTATGCTCCTCTAGTTCTTTTGGTTTTATTCCTGTGGTTGTTGGGGTATGAAAAGGTACAGATATTATCCTCATTTCCATGACTTATGATATCATCTTGACTAAGTTTTTTGTTACTTAGGGATAAAATAGGATAGGAAATGATTAAAATGTCTTCTAGAACTATCATTGAGTTGAAGTTCATAAATTCTAAAATATGGTTGGAATTGTTTGATTTTGTTACATGAATGGGTAAACTTTGGTAAACTCACGATAGCGGAAGAGATTTCAAAGATGCGCAAGCTATTGGAGGTTAAAGATATGGAACATAAGGAAGTTTTAAGAGAGATTAGTTCTCTATTTTGTAAACTTCATAAATAGTAATAGCAATCTTCAGGATCTCTCGATCCTCAAGATAACTTAATTTACCCATATTTTGTAATATATAAAAGGTAGTGAATCTTGGAAAGGATAATCTAAGAATTGTATCTAAGAATTCAGAATTCAAAATTGCTCTGCGCAAACAGTTTCTGTAAATTTTGTCTCATTTATGGAATTAATAAAGGTTTCAAACATTTCCATCATTTTCGTATACTGAGTTTCTAGTAGCATTTCTTTTGAGGACCGAGGGCCCAGTCTGAAGGAGTTACTATCTCAATCTGTATTTTATCAATTGATTTATGTTTTGAACTTTAAATCCTTTTTTATCATCGTTAAGATAATGCATAAGCGTGTTAATGTTTTGATATTGTTTTCTTGTAGAAGATAGATGCTTCCATTTGAATGTTGTCGATTGCTATTCCAAATTCCATTTGTTGTAGTTCACTGCTTGAAAATTCCTCTCATTTTCACATGCATTGTTCCTTTCAATTAAATTAGCAATTGTTGTTCCTTTCCGTTAAATTAACATTTGTTGTTTCTTTCGCTTAACTAGCGTTTGTTGTTCCTTTCCATTAAATTGGCATTTGTTGTTGCTTTCTCTTAACTAGCATTTTTTGTTCCTTTTACTTAGTTAGCATTTGTTTTTCAATTACTATTCTGTCTCAATTTATAGTATTCAGTTATTTCTTACCAGCAGATTAGATAGTCATCAATAGATCAGCTTATTTTCATAGATTCAATTCTTGTTTCTTAATTAGATCAATTCATTCCTTTAATATCAAATTCAATTCTTGTCTCTTAATTAGATCAATTCAGTAATTCAATTCATGCCTTCAATTCATAGCACATTATAGATCACATTTCATTCATGCTCGATAGGATCTTATCTTTAGAAACTTAATGAATGTGTGAGGAACTTGATTGTTGATAAACTCATATTTTCTCTAACTACATGATTTTAGCCTCTACGATATGTCTGCATAGACTTTGTTGATATTCTTGAAATAGAAGATGAATCCTTGAGTTGATAAATTAATGTTAAATTAAAGTCTGTTTTTAGGACATTTTTAGAGCCCAACATTTTGGCATCGTTGTCGGGGAGAGTGTCAAAGATAACATAGGTTTTGTCTCTAGAGGATGAAGTATTGAAGATGGAAGGTAAGAACCTACGCAGGCAATAAGTAAGATGCTTATGCCAGAGCCTACCTCCAACTAATATTTAGAGGTTATATAGGTGTTTTTGATTTTTTTTTCGTGAAGTGTGTATGACTAAGAAAAAAAATCCTGAAAAACCGAAACCTCCACCAAAAAATACCAAAGCCCAAGGTTCGATGCTCCCTAGGACAAGCACTTTCATAGATGATATCATCCTAAAAGAGGATTCTAAAGCTTCGGTTGGACCTAGGAAAGGATCTACCCGAATCCCTCAGGCAACAGTTTCACCAGCTGCAACCCATGTTGAGATTCACAGCAAAACTGGAGGGACTGAGAAAATCTTTCAAAGCATAGATCTTCCACCCCTCAACCCTTTGGATGAGGGAAATTCTCCTAAACTGGAGGAAGGAGAAGGAGAAACCAATGGGGTTTCCAAGGAAAACCCATCACCATCACCTGAATCTCATGTGAAATGAGAAAGCATACTTGGAATCCCAGATAGAGGTAGTGCAATCAAATCCCCTAGGGGATCAAGTAATCAATCAAAATAATACCCAGACCAAGAAATTCTTGAATATTATTGGTAGGTCTTCAACCAAATGGTGCAACCAAATCAACAATGACCCCAGACCTCCACTCTGGAATATCCGATAGTTGATCCAGTCACCAATTCCCCCATGAAAGTAATTCCCCTGTAGAATCTGCCAACTTTTCATGGATTGATTTTAGAAGACCTGGATGCATTCTTATTCAAATTTGATGTCCTATGTAGGGGTTATGATTACAACTCTGAACCCCAAAAACTAAATATGTTCCCTTACACTTTGAAAGGGGCATCTTTGCACTCGTTTATGGGATTGGGAGGTGGAACTATAAACTCATGGGATGAGATGAAATAAGCCTTCTTGATAAAATACCAGGATTATTGTAGAACCAGGGACCTAAAAGATGAAATCTTTCAAATGAATGCAAAAGAAAACGAGACATTAGAGGAATATGTTGAAAGATTTCAATATAATATGCAAAGATCTCCTTATGGTACATTACTGGGTGCGGTGCTCAAAGCCAGTTTGATAAAATGAATGAAAGATGAATGGGTAGAAACATTGAATTTAATGGGAAAGGGTGATATTTATCAAGACACTTATGATAACATCATTCTATTATGCATTAGGTGCTCACGTGGAAGTACACATACCAGATCAAGAATGAAAACTCCCCTCACCAAAAATAATAATGTTACCAACGGAGGAGTTACCCGAGATGAAGTCGGTAATCTCTTAGAAAATTTCAACATTGATATTTTGAGCACTCTAACTACACAATTGGATGTATTGCAGGCCAAACAGAAACAAGCAGAAGAAGAACAGACTTTGGCCATATTTTTCCACAGATGCAGAAAAAAACATGGTCCAAGGGAATGTCCTTTGGATGTGGTTTGGGTTTGCGCTATTTGCGCCAAAGATCACACAACAGTGCAATGAACATCACTCCATGGACTAAAATCTATCTTTAGAGAAGAAGAAGAGGAAAAAAAAACCATTATACTTGATGGCTCAGCATCGCCAATGGCAGGCCTGGCCTCCAGGTACACTACAGGACCCCTCCTCTTTCTTTTCTGGGTAGTATAATCAACAACAAAATTCTGGAAACACATGGCAAGGCCAACCATTTACTAATCAAAACTAGCAGCCCCAGCAATATCCAGCTGCGAATCCCACTTGGTTGGACCAACCCGCTACAAATCCCATCTGGCTGAATCAACTAGTTGCAAATTCCTCCTAGCCCAACGTACAATAATCTACCCCATATTGGCAGAACCCAAACAAAAACCCATACCCTTCACAGTGGTCCAACACGACTGCCCAAAACCCAAATTGGCAGCACCCCATGGGGATAACCAATCAACCCATAGGGATGGCCCCTCAAACCAAACCCAGTTTGCAAGCCCCACTCCAATTACCCCAGAACCCTCAACCACAATTGCTCCCTCAATTAATAGTCCAACCTCACCCAAATCCCAATAACAGACCATCCCAACTCATCCAGATTATGGATAATGGGGAAGGGGAAACCAACTCAATAGGGCGTAATGAACTCTGGTTGAGATCGGGGAATATAATCTTTCCTGGAGAAAGTAACGATTTCCAAGAGCAGGAGAATGAAAATAACATACAACCAGCAATAACACCCTTGACTATGGTCATAACAGAAGAAACAGAGCAAGGAGGAAACACAGTCGAATCTCAGGATCTTGATAAGGATGCAACTCCTCCTCCCCCATTCCCCAAAAGATTGATGATAGAAAAACTTTTCATGTATCCTAACTTTGACATTGCAGGGGAACTCAAGAATTTATATGTCAAGATCCCACTCCTGCAGGCTCTGCAAGACATTCCAATTTATGCAAATAAAATCAAGGAAATATGTGGGAGGAATCCTGTTAGGAAAATTAAAAATTCATCATCAACTGTTCATGTGGTAGGAGCCTTGTTTGATCTAATTTTAGGTAGACAAGAACCACTCAAATATGCAGATCTAGGGAACCCCATAGGAACAGTTTAGATCCAGGGTTGTCCCTTTCCAAATACACTAGTCGATTTGGGGGCGGTCGTCAACATCTTGACTATGGAAACCTACAAAACACTAGGTTTTGACTCTTTCGATCCTACCCCAATTATGTAATAGTTGGCTAATCGATCAATGGTTAGACCAGTCGGCACATTACATGATATAGAAATTCCAGTCGACTCTTGGGAATATCTAGTGGATTTCCTTATCATCAACATAAGAAGTGGACTCGAAGGGCATCCATTAATACTGGGAATACCATGGCTCTCAACGACAGATGCATACATAGGATGTCGTACGGGTAATATGACAATTGCTAGAAGAGGTGTTACGAAAAATATCATCTTATATCCTCCAGCCAAGCCAAGATCGACTATCGTATATCCACAACTACCACCACCAAGATATCCAGAAAAGGATCTACGATCCCCTCTCACACTGGAAGAAGCTCTCGAACTCAAGAACCAATTAGAGTATGATGTTATTAGTGGGTTTATTAATAGCCTAACCATTGTGAGTAACCCTACGTGCCAGATGATCAAAGTTGTTCTAGATTGGAAAGCACAGGGAGAGTCGCTGGAAGATTTAATGCAACAACAAATCTCGAGTACCGTTGTTCATAACAACAAATCAATTGAGATTTCACCAGGGAGTTATCTGAACATTAATGCCAATTTAGATGAGCAACAACAACAAAAACTGATTCAAATCCTTTCTAAATATTAGCAAGATTTTGCCTGGGAGTATTCTGACATGAAAGGTATTGATCCACAACTCTGCACACACCATATTTATATTGATAAATATGCCTGACCTATCCAATAGCCCCAAAGAAGATTGAATCCCCACCTCAAGGATATTGTTAAAAAAGAATTACAAAAGTTGTTGGATGTAGATTTTATATATCCTATCTCAGATAGTCAGTGGGTTTCCCCACTAGTGATCATCCCCAATAAGAATGGAAAATGGTGAAGCTGTGTAAACTACAGGTAAATTACAAATCCACCCAAAAGGACCACTTCCCCTTACCTTTCATCGATCAGGTCCTGGATACTTTAGCAGGGAAGAAATTCTTTTCTTTCCTATATGGATTTAGTGGCTACAATCAGATCCAGATCACCCCCAAGATCAAGATAAAACTACATTCACATGCCCCTAGGGTACCTTTGCATACAGAGTATTTCCCTTTGGACTATGTAATGCTCCAGCCACATTCCAGAGGGAAATTCTGAGCATATGCAATGACCTAATTAGTGAAGGCCTTGAAGTTTACATGGATGATTGACACCCTATGGTGACGTCTTTGATCAAGCTCTAGACAATATGGAAAAGGTATTGGAGCGATGCATCGATACAAGGTTATGTTTAAGCCATGATAAATGTCACATGATGATGATGAAAGGTGTGGTGCTAGGGAATTATATTTATGCAGATGGAATTAGGGTAGATCCAACAAAAATAGAGGTAATTCTTAATCTACCTACACCACTGCNATGTGGAGTTTCAGTGTTATGACAAGTGTGATGCGGCATTTGCATGACTCAAGAAGTTGATATCGACAGCACTGATGTTAAGAGGACCAAATTGGAAAATACCATTTCACATCTCCACCGATGCATCGAATATTTCCATAGGTGTTGTCCTTGGATAGGAAGAATACAAGAAACCCTATGTTATTTATTTTACCAGAAAGAATATCACTCCCACTGAATCTAATTATACAATAACAGAAAAATAATTTTTAGTTGTTATACATGCCATCAATAAATTTTGTCATTATATAACTGGCTATCCAGTTATTATGTATACTAATCATTCTACTATTAAATATCTAGATAATAAACCTATTACTAATGGATGGGTCACTCGATGGTTATTTCTATTGTAGGAATTTGACATCACCATCAAATATTGACCCGGAAGAGAAAATTGTGTTGCTGACTTCTTGTCCCACATACCCAAAATGGATGACTCCTTGATAATTGAAGATCAATTTCCAGATGAGCATTTGTTTGTCGTTACTTCTAAACCACCTTAGTATGCTGATGTGGAAAATTATCTAGCAACGGGGAAGTTACCGACACATCTATCATCAAGGGAAAGAAAACTATTCGTCCAACATAGCGGAGGATTCACTTAGATCAGTGGATATCTCTTCCACACGGGGGTTGATTTCTAGATCTACAGATGCGTACGAGATGACAAAATCTATGACATAATGAGGATGGGACATGATGAGCCCTACGACGGTCATTTTGCAGATCGTAGGACTGGACAAAATTTTTACAGATGGGCTACTATTGGCCCTCAATATTTAGAGATGCGAAAAAATATGTCCATACCTGGGACAGTTGTTAGCGGATGGGAAAACCAGGTTAGGCTGATGAAATTCCTGTGAAAGCATAAGTAGTCACAGAACCATTCGAGAGATGGGCACTAGACTTCATTGGCCCCTTCAATCCGAAGTCAAATCAGAAGGCCTATATTATAGTTGCAATGGACTACATGACCAAATGGGTAGAGGCAGAAGCGTTACCAAATGCAACAGAGGAAGTAGTCATCAAATTTATTTTCAAATTATTTGTACACTATGGACTACCCAGGGAAGTAATCACTGATGGGGGGTCACAATTTACAACTCATAGTATCATGACCATCCTGAAAAATTATCATATTAAGAAGAGAGTTACTTCCCCATACCATCCATAGGAAAATGGAAAAGTATAAACCACCAATAATGTTTTGGAGGAAATTTTGATGAAAATGGTCTCAACAAATCGACAGAATTGGGATACTGAGCTCCCAAATGCCTTATGGGATTATCGCACAACATGGTGTAACACCACTGGCTACTCTCCTTATAATTTAGTCTATGGTAAAGAACCTATATTTCCAATCGAGTTTGAGATTAATAATCTAAATATGTCCCAAGAGATTGGACTGGATCTTACAGAGGCACATAAACAACGCCTACAACAAATCAATGAATTAGATGAAGCACGCCTATCCACCTTGGAGTGCACAACTGTTATTCAACAATAGAGAATGAACTAGAACGATAAACATATCAAGACGAAATCCTTCTAGAAAGGTGATTGGGCACTTCTCTATGATTCTGGATTTCAGGATTTTCTTGGGAAATTACAAACAAGGTAGCTGGGACCATATGAAATTAATGAATTTCATGATAATGGAATTGTCACTTTAATTACCATTGACATGTCTGGCTCTCCCTTTCTGGTAAATGGACACCATATATGAATTTACCATCAGTCACCTGCAAAAGAATCCTTTTGCCAAGAAGTAAGTAAAGACCCTACTGTTTAGATTTTGCCTAGCTGGGAAGGTAACCCAACAGCCTCAACTCCATAAATGATGAATTTTTTTTAGTATTGTATATATTGTATATAGTTTTTTTATAGATTTGATTGAGTTTTTAGCTCTTCTTTTTATAGGAAATTCACTTAAGAAAATACAAACCATAAGAGATGACTATAATGAATATAATTAAAACACTCTTTTATGTTCTCTACCCCTATCTCACATTGCAAAAACTCAACAAATATAACCCCTATTTTTACAAGAAAATGAACATGCTTATAGACCATCTAATACTTCGATTATTGCATAAACTTACCCATAGTATTTGAATGAATTTAGTTGATGACCAATCAATTATAGTTTCACTGAACAAAAATGCTTGTGGGAGTTTTAATCACTTAATTAGATGGGTAAAAATTTTAAAACATCATCACTATTGTTCACTCAAAACGAAAAGATTGTTGCTCATTTGAAAAGAATGACTATTGTTCCCTTTGTACATAATATCGTCCACACAAAATTATGATTTTCGTTCATTTTAAAAGAACGATTGTTGTTCCTTTCACGATTTTTTTCTTTTTCTTATTGTGGCTCCTTTCTCAAAACATGCCATTGTTATGTCAGTCACTCCTTTGGGTATGACCTTCAATGATTCCTTTTCTTCAGCACTAGCTCTAATTTTTCATTTGGTGTGGATCATTTAACATACCTTAGTAAACTATTTTTGGATTAATTTCTCTAAATCCTCTTAAAACTTGTTCACAATTCATTAACTGCCATAACTCGTTTCTTTACCTTATATATCTACATATAATTGAATGATAATTTCTTTCATATAATAATAAGGAATCTTAAATACATTCTTACTTGGCATTCGTACACTTCTTACGCCATCCCTCACTCTTAAGGAGTAGATGAGCCTCCCTTGATAGAGCTCTAAAAAAAATAAAAAAATCAAAGTAAAGTTTTTAACAATGTAATAAACTTCTTCCATAAAGAATAGGGGGTCTCATCAAGATCCAACCTACCATGATAATCAGATAATAACATAAGTGCCATTCCCATTATGGGTACTACACCAGGGCAATGGCCTTTGGCCTTTTTTTTGTCAAAGGACAAGAGGTCTCATCATGAGTCGGCTTGTTCACTTAGGTTACAAGCTAGTGAGTGGCATTATCATCATCTAGCTACCAAACTAGGATAATGGTCTTATTGGGAAAAAGACAAATTCAAACCATTTATTAAGGATACAGGCTCATCTATGGGTTAAAAGGAAACCTTGTCGAGTCTAAGGACACCTGCTGGCAGCAGTGGCTCTGCCTATGGTATCGAAGTTCACCTTAAAAATACGCTAAGTTTTAATGTGTTCTTAGATTTCCTTCTCAAAACAATGAGGCTGCCATTCCAGATATATATCCAATAAAAAGGGAAAGTACCAATATGTGGAACATTTTAAACATGTGAAAAAATTTAAAATCATCCGGAATCTTTTTCCTCAAAGGGTTTCTACCATGGGTATAATAATTCAAATTCCCACACAAATTGATGATTATCATTAGTACCATTAAATTGCTTGATTGAAAAGTTATTAATGATTGTCTTTTCCAGCGGCAACAATGGCATAGGAATCCCACCTCACAATCACTCCCTGCCATTATTGCACTCGTACGTTTGATGGTTGAGGTCGACATTTCCATTTATGGGGGGGTAAATGCTCGACACATTTATCGATAGATTTCAATGAATGAAACAATTACGAAAATGCACATTTTTCTATATATACACAAGGTCGTTCTATATTTTCTATGTCTGTTGTTTTCAAAATTTGGTTGAGTTAAGTTGCAACAAGGAACGTTAGTCGTCCTCACCTGCTTACAGAAATATGGGAGGCCGAAGTGTGCGATGGGAACCAACAATACTACAAGTAACTGAGCATGCAAGATAAATCCTACACCATCTGGGGTGGATGGAGTACTTCAATCGGTTGCAGGGTTACGATACAGACATCATGATCGAATTCTTTCAGAACTTGTAGGGAGAAACCTCCATGGTTTGAAATATACAAATTCCAATCACTCAGAAAATCGTAGCAGAGGTTACGGGCCTTCCTAACATAGGAATACAATGGTCTGGAAGATATACAGTGCTCAAAGAAGATGTAGAATCCTTCGTAGACCCTGGAGAGGAATTAGATAAAAAGGGAAAGGAACTTAATCCCAACACTCTCAACAAACCCTAGAAAGAACTGGTAGGTTTCATACAGAGGTATATCACCTGCGACAAAAGATATGATGTGATCCTCCCACGCCACCTTAAACTACTAGATGTGCTCAAACAATGATTAGTAATCAATTTACCATTTTTTCTAAATGCTATGTTACATGAGGTCGCTATAACAACACAGAAGGAAAAGGATCCTGTTACTATCATCAACCACCATGGATTGGTAAAACTGATAGTAAATAAGGCCCTAAGTCAAACTCAAATGACCTGGGGGGATCTTATTGAGGCCAATAGGCCCTTACAATTAGAGAAACTTGAATTACATCATGAAGACCTAACCCAGGGAATTGAAGTAGCACAGGAAGGGGAACCTACTTCCCAAATGGAAGTTCCGCCTCCTGAACCTGAAGTTGAGGCAGACCCCATCCAATTTGTAGAGACTTAGACCTCACAATCAAAGGGATCAATGAGGAAGAGAAAAATATCAATGGATGCTCCTAAAACCCCCATTGAGGGGAAAAGAAGAAGCAGATAAATAATACGTCATGAAGAAATCCAGGAAAAAACAAAACAACCTGAAGAAATTCAGGACACAATAGAACAAACTGAAGAAATTTAGGACATAACAGAGCAGCCCTTACAGGATGATGTTCAGGAAATTGAGCAGACAGAACAAACACCACAAGGAAACAGTCAAGAAGATACCCATCCAACATTGGGAAACCTCACAGAACAATTTATGAAAAACTATGAGGTAGAGATAACTCAGGTTTTTGGGAGTTTAGGGACCTCAATTAGCAGAGACACAAACAGGCTAGAAGAAAAATAGGCGACAACCTCTCCTTTGAACCCTACTAAATATTTCCCTGACATTGAGATGTCACTCCCAGATGATACAACACAAGTAGTACCTCATACTGAGGTAAATACCCTGGTAGGGGAAGCAAAAGAGCCACTATTGCAGATCAAGGTGAGGAAAATCCTGACAGCTCACAAAAACATAAATTAGGAAAAAGCCATAGCAGAATTAGAAGGTTAAAACGGGAGAACAAGTTGTTGAAGAGAAGGGTTAAAAACATTAATGTGTTAAAACAGAAATTTTCCAAGCTTAAGGAAATTATCAAGGAATTAAAAAAACAACTAGAGCAAGCCGATAAGACCCATGAAAGAAAGAAGACAAAAAGACATAGAGCACAGGGAATGAACCCTCTTATTAGGAGGGCAGTCCAAATGAGTTCTATAGGAACACAGACAGAGCTACACATCCTTGAAGAAATGGTAGAAATGGAACTTCAGACTCAGACTACAGCAACATAAGGGGTAGTTGTTCAAAATGAAGAGGAAATTACTTTGGGAACATATGAAACAAAGGCTCAACCAAAAACTCTAGGAGAAATGACTACCCAACATGAGAAAGTAATTCTCAGTCCTCTAGAGACCACAGATGCAAAAACTCAGACAACAATTCTAGTAATGAACGAAGAAACCTGTCAGACTGAAGAGGTATCTCAGTTTCAGGATCAGAGTGCCATCATTGAAAGACTAGAAGTAGAACTGGTACAAGCCCAGCAGGAATTGATTCAGACCAAAGATGAAATGGTGCCCATGACATATCACCAAAGAGTTGCTAAAAAACTCAAAACCATGTCAGCAATGGAAAATGAGACGTATGCTGAGCTAACTATGGCTCAAGGGAAGACAAAGAAGGTACAATGTCAATTGGAAAAATATTTTGAGAAAATCAAAGAGATTTATGATATCTACACTGATGCAATAGATTGTAGGCATCCTACTACCAATTATACTTTGTTTTTATTATAATGCTACCTTTTGCTGAGGGTGAAAGCTATTCGAACAGGTAAACCGATTAAATTCACCACTATCTCTGAGATTGTGTCTTGTTTCAGGCAGCAAGAAGAGAAAGTACAATATTTCCTGTGTGAACTATACTTCCATAATTTCATTTTAGAAGTCAACAACAAAGATAATCCTAGTGCTTTTATTCAGGAGATCCAATTTCAAGCATTCCTATCCTTCACTAAAAATGAAGTCAGGTGGGCTAAGGCCCACAAAACTTTCATGAGGAGAGAAACTGGGTTAGATCTTTGGATCAGGAGGGAACCACCAAAGTCTTTTCCAGCTATCATGCGACATAGGACATTCATGAAAAGGGAAGGAGTGAGAAGCTCTTTAGGTCCTATTCATCACCAGGTTATACGATCAGACATAGCATATTTTAGGGAACTCAAAGAAGAAGCTCGTGTTGGCTCCAGGTTAAGGTGGGATGTCTTCCCAGTTGAAGTAAAGGTTAGAGAGCCCTTCGATTTCAAGAACTTCGTTGAAGCCACCTTTAGAATAGAAAGATATGCCAGAATGATCCAGGAGGAAGGACCTTCCTGGATTGGGTGTAGATACAATCCCCCTCTTATCTGGTTTCCTCCAGAGGATTACCAGAGAGATTATCAATTTAATAAACAAAGGGAAGACACTGCTTTCTGAGAACTTAGAAGAAATAATGGGTTTAGGGCACCTGGTGAACCAACGTTTCCTCCTTACATCATCACTTATTTACTTGTAATAACTTAGCTTGCATGAGGACATGCAAAAATGTAACCTGGGGGGTATGTTGGGGTATGAAAAGGTACAGATATTATCCTCATTTCCATGATTTATGATTTCATCTTGACTGAATTTTTTGTTACTTAGGGATAAAATAGGATAGGAAATGATTAAAATGTCTTATAGAACTATCATTGAGATGAAGTTCATAAATTCTCAAATATGATTGTAATTGTTTGATTTTGTTACAGGAATGGGTAAATTTTGGTAAACTCATGATAGCGGAAGAGATTTCAAAGATGCGCAAGCTATTGGAGGTTAAAGATATGGAACATAAGGCAGTTTTAAGATAGATTAGTTCTCTATTTTGTAAACTTCATAAATAGTAATAGCGATACTGAGGATCTCTCGATCCTCAGGATAGCTTAATTTACCCATATTTTGTAATATATAAAGGGTAGTGAATCTTGGAAAGGATAATCTAAGAATTGTATCTAAGAATTCAGAATTCAGAATTGCTCCACGCAAACAATTTATGTAAATGTTGTCTCTGTTATGGAATTAATAAAGGTTTTGAACGTTTGCATCATTTTCGTATACTGAGTTTCTAGTAGCAGTGATTCTGAGGAGCAAGGGACCAGTCTAAAGGAGTTACTGTCTCAATATTTATTTTATCAGTTGATTTATGTTTCGAACTTTAAATCCTTTTTTATCATCGTTAAGATAATGCATAAGTGTGTTAATGTTTTGATATTGTTTTCTTGTAGAAGATAGATGCTTCCATTTGAATGTTGTCGATTTATATTCCAGATTCCATTTGCTGTAGTTTATTGCTTGACAATTCCTCTCATTTTCACATGCATTGTTCCTTTCAATTAAATTAGCAATTGTTGTTCCTTTCTGTTAAATTAGCATTTGTTGTTTCTTTCGCTTAACTAGCATTTGTTGTTCCTTTCCATTAAATTAGCATTTGTTGTTTATTTCGCTTAACTAGCGTTTGTTGTTCCTTTTACTTAGTTAGCAATTGTTGTTCAATTACTGTTCTATCTCAATTTATAGTATTCAGTTATTTATTTCTAGTAGATTAGATAGTCATCAATAGATCAACTTATTTTCATAGATTCAATTCTTATTTCTTAATTATATCAATTCATGCCTTTAATATCATATTCAATTCTTGTCTCTTAATTAGATTAATTCAGTAATTCAATTCATGCCTTCAATTCTTGGGACATTATAGATCTGATTTCAATCATGTTCAATAGGATCTTAGCTTTAGAAACTTAATGAATGTGTGAGGAACTTGATTGTTGATAAACTTATATTTGCTCTAACTACACGATTTTAGCCTCTACGAGTTGTCTGCATAGACTTTGTTGATATTCTTGAAATAGAAGACAAATCCTCGGGTTGATAAATTAATGTTAAACTAAAGGTTGTTTTTAGGACATATTTAGAGCCCAACAGTGGCCATGATGATAGAAATGGGTTATTTATTGACGATTCATTTCCATTTATGGTGCTATGAATCAGATTCCTAGTCAGGTTCTAATTCTTTTTCTTTGAGCTCGACCACCAATGACTGTTTCAAGTGACATTCATCAGTATTGTGCCAGGGGATTTTGTGGAACTCACAACACTTTCCAAAATCTTTCTTAGACATCCCATCACCCTTCTTAGCCAATTACTTGAAAGGATTTTCTTTATATTGACTCTCCTTTATTTTTCCTTCGTTTTGTTAGTTAGGTTTTCCTTTGCAATTCTTCTATTGTGGCATATTTGCAAAACCAAACTCCCACTTACTCTACTACTTGAATTTAATCTCAAGTTTGACTGCATATCGATAAGAATCTCCCAGTTAGGAGATGTCCAAGAAATCCATCTATGTTTGAATGTACCTGTGCAGACTACTATGATACTTAAAAACTAGGTGCCTCTCGAAGTCTTTGATATCCATCTTTGAGCACAAGGTATGAAATATGTTACTGTACTCTAGTATCATCTCATCTCTTTTTTTCGTAGAGATGAATGTCTCATGTACTAGTCATCGTGGTTTCCAACAGGGTAGATATCCTCTTTGAGGGCATCTAAAAATGCCTTCCAAGTGGGTTCTCTCTTGAATGGTGTTACACATAAAAAATACTCACTTTGATAGTGTCGCAAGTGTTGTCATTACAAGGTTTGCAAGTGTCGTTTTTTGCTCACAAGTGTCGCAAGTGTTAAAGAAATCATACTGCCATGATGCCCATGTCGTGCCTGTAAATGAAATCAGGAGGACACTTGGCACATGTCAAACACTTGATTTGGAAGAGGAGGAAAGGTTAACTTGGCTCATGAACCTTTTGCCATCTGAAAACACTCAAAAAACTAAGTTTTTGGAGGGGAGCACTCCCCTATACCTCTTCTGGGAGTGTTGGCGCTCCCCCTTACATTGTCTGGGAGTGCTATAAAGCTTCTTTGGCCCTTCTAGAGGAGCACTATTGATTTTAGGAGTGTTGGTGCCCTCCTTAAGCCTACTAGGGAGTGCTACAGTGCTCTAATGGCCCTTTTGAGGGAGCGCTACCTATTCTGGGCAGTTGTTAAGTTGTTGAGATGAATGGGGGAAGGATTCTTTCATTCTTGGAAGGTAGTTGGATTCGAATCCGTAGCTGAGCCATGATATTAGGGTATATCCTCAACTGAAGGAGGAAAATCCTCAACTTCCCCAAGGATATCTCAAGTGGTTAAAGCCTCTCCAAGGCTATATAAGCAAGCTTTCTAATGGTGAAAGGGGACTGGAAAAAGGAGAATCACACCAAACTTATGATCTTATAAGTGGTGCTGGAACAGAGATAATTTGGAAGCAAGAGACCTATGATCTCATAGGGAGCAATTGGTGAAGCAATCATCATTCAGATTGTGGATCTTTTGGGCAAGGGGTAGATAAGGAGGACTTGATGAAACTGTTGCAATCCATCTACGACTGTAAGCAATGTTTTGTCCTCATTAAT
>SNQJ01S0032290.1:36718-57708 GCA_010110895.2 Picea sitchensis
AAGTGGTCATACTTTGTTTGTCTACAAGGCTTATTGAGGAGCGAAATATTGGAGCTCAACTCGAAGCGTGCAGGGACAAACATCGGTAAAAGGTACTTCTTTTCTCCTTCCTCCTCACACACTAGTCCACCTAGATCTAAAAGGAAGTCAGTGACCATGATAAGAACTTTCTAGCTTAGAGTTAAGAGTCTATCTCTTTGAGGAGATCTACCTGTCCGTAGGGAGATTTTCCTTCAACAATGGTGTAGATTCATTTGTGGTCTACCTCTCCTAGTAACCTTCCTAAAGGAGTGTGAAGGTGATATTTTATCTCTCAGAAACATTTTGGATAGAGTAATAACCTTCTAGCATATTAAACCATTTTTCTAGAGAATTTGCATCTATCTAGAATTCAAATAAGGGGATATACAAATTGACTTGTACCTTGAAGGGTGTCACATATCTAAAATGGTTGTTTATTGAATATTCCTTGGTCTCCATCGGTATTCATTGAAGTATATGGGAACTTTTTCCATCATCTTGTTCATCTTTCGTGTGAGGGATTCCTTGAGAAATGTCTTGAAAGGATCTCCTACTCTGTCATCTCTCTTTTCTTCTGACATGGGAGGTTTCTTGGGTTGGAAAGAGAGGTCATCCTCAAGTGGAACTAGCTTGCTATATAACTTTCTATACCCTGACCTTGTCGAGGACATGCTTTGAGAAATGACAAGGAGTAGAATGATATGAGATACAAAAAAAACTATAGAAGTGAACATAGAAATATAGTGAACCCCAAATTCTATTAATGAATAATATAGAAAATAAATGTATAACACAAATTGGGTAGAATGGCGATAGCTTATATTTGAAGAGAAAGATATGCCAGTTACACTCATTCATAAATAAGCATTACATCACACTCCATTGGATGATTAAAGGAACTCCTTCATCTCGATTATATATGAGAGAGTGGGAGGAGAAAAATCCCCATGATGCATGTGGGATAAATTGGTCTAAGTTTAAAAAAATCCATAGGCATGTAAAACACTAGGACATCGCACAAGGTCACTCATGATAGTACTACTCTAGTCGAGGCACACTTAACTGTGGAGTTCTAATGGGGTTTGATGCATAGACGTTGTAGGAATTACATTAAATTATAAATGGATATGGTATTAAATTACATTCTCCATTAAAAGTGTGAATATCATGGTTTATCAAAACCATAGGCTCAAAATTGTTGATTCAATGGAGAAGGTGGATGGACACTGAGATCCACCTAGATCAACAAGGGCCTTGTAGCCTAAATAAATATCGTTAGGATTAATAGTCATCAACAACACATACAATCTATGAATATTCCTAGGATATAGTTTTGAACATGTCCTCTGATATATAAACTTCCATGGATATTCCACTAGAAAAGTTCATCACAATAGATCCAATAAAATACTGAAATCTTTACTATTAAGGTTATTTTTCCTTTAGATCTTCGAAATATTTAGTTATTTATTTTCTACTTATGCATGAAATAAATACAATGATAAAATTAGAGAACAATAATATACAATCACACCATCGAGAAATAAAAAATATATATGACCTGGGAAGCCCAATATGAGAGAAAACTTGACCAGAAGGTGAGGCTGATACACTCTCTTTTCTCTAGTATAGATATGATGCAAGTAAAAATAAAGAGGCACTCCATGTGGAGTTTACTTTGAATTTTGTCCTTTATGGATGCTACAGAATCTCTCCTCCTTTGTTATCCTCACAAAATACCTCTCTTAGATGTTTTTCTTAGCTATGGAAAAAGATACAATGCAATTGAATGGAACCCCTTCTCCTCCTAGTGGCCCAATATTTAACATAGCCTGACAGACATCTAGGGATAAGTTTTTTACTTCCTCAACTCTTAATTGTGGTAGGTTTTGAACCTTCTATAATATTCTTTAAATATCTCACATGGATAGCTCCATATTCATGACTAATGGGGGCCGACGTGGCATCCTATCGTACCATGGTGGTCAACATGGTAGGTCAACTTGCGAGATGAATAAATTTTACATACAAGCCTTGATTGACATATTTTTTCGACTGTTTGAAAGGCATCGATGTGTATAATAGTTTCATGAGTTCTGAGCTATGTTGGGAAAATTTTAACCCAAAAAAATTCTATTTAATGCCTCAAAATGGTCCCGGAAGGTTCGAGACCCTGATTTTCCAAACTGAGATGTGCCACTAAAATGGCTCTACAAGATGATTCCTCCATATTTTTCCACTTTGAAAGGAGAGATATCTATGAAAAACAATATAATGATCCAATATATATCATACCTCTCCATTTAGGGAGGCTTTTGGTCCCCAAAATATTTACTGAATGAGGTGACAAAATTTTCCTCTACATTTTTTTCGGAGTAACACTTGACTTTTCCTAGAAGTTGTCCTTTAAACCCAATATTCCAAAGGTCATGTTACCCATGTGTTGTAGTTCTATACCACTTTTTAAAAACTATTTCCTCTGTTAATGCTTCCTAAGCATCTGCTGATAAGTCCTCTATGGAAGGTAGTACTTGCTCCTCCTCTTGATCCAACATGGAAGGATAAAATATTTTGAGATTCTCCACATTCACTACTAAGTAATTGCACATGTATAGGGGTATAATGAGTCTGTAGGAATTATCTCCTACCTTTTCCAATATCTCAAAAGGACCATACTTTAGATCCTTGATTTTCTTACCAGGACCATGTATCCTTTCCTTATTCAGATGTAGCCATACTCTATCCCCCACTCTAAATGTTCTCTCTATTCTATTCTAGTCATATATAGCCTTTTACTTTTCTTGTGACTTTTTGAGTGTCTCTTGTACTTTCAAGTGGATCTTCTTGATCTCCTCAACAAATGTTTCTTCTTTTAATTCATCTCCTTTGATATCCTCCTCGTTTTACATATACAACATCTAAGGGCGAAGGTTGCAAATATTCAAATAAAGTTTCAAAAGGTGACCTACCAGTAGAAGTTTCGACTACTCTACTATAAGAGTATTGTATATATCTCATATTTTATCCCAAGTCTTAGGTTGCTTCTGATTGTAACTGCTCAAAAGATACACCAAATTCATATTAACTACTTTTGTTTTCTCATAAGTATGTGGATGGAATGTTGTAGATATATTAAACTTAGTGTCCATCTTATCCCACAATGTATTCCAAAATGCACTGAGAAATATGGTATCCCTATTTGATATGATGCTCCTTGATATCCCAAAGTGCACACAAACCTATTCAAAAAAATTGTTTGTTGTTTCTTATTCGTTGATGATATTTTTACAAGCCATGAGAATGCACTTTTGTTTTAACCTTCCAACTACCACAAATAGATAGTCGTGTCCCTTCATGGTTGTTGGTAAACCTCCCACAAAATCCATGGAAATACTTTCCCAAGGTAGAGTGGGTACATGTAAGGGATGGTATAGTCCTTGCTTCATGTTACTAGGATTTATGGTACAACAAAGTATACATCCTCTAATATATTGTGCTACATATTCTTGCATACTGGGCCAGTACACATACCTCTATAACTTGGAGATTGTCTTCCCAACACAAAAATGTCCTGCAACCTTGGAGGTGTGGGCCTCTTTGATAAGTTTCAATCATTTACCTTTAGGGACATAGATTTTGTCGATCTTGTCAAGTAAACCATTCTAGAAATTATATTCATCCTTTCCATCACCTTATTCTATATGAATTTGGCCTTGTAGATACTAAAACACCTCCTTGAAGCCCTCATGTTTTGTGCATTCTTTTTTATATGCATAATGGATAAAAGGTTCCATGTGCATCAAATTTCCCAAAGATGTAATCTTGGATTTGGGTGGTCGTGAAAGAATGTATTCCAAGTTATTTGTGCTACCCTTCTTATACTTTATGAGAAAATGGAATTTTTGTAGAAACCCCATCCACTTGTAATTCCTAGTTTGTTGTAGATTACTATGGGATTACAAATACTGTAATGGTTGGTGATCTGTGTGGATGATGATCTCCTTTCCCATCAGATAACACTTCCAATTTTTGACAAATTGTACCAAGTCATAGAGCTCCTTGTCATAGGTAGGTTAGTTGAGAACCACCCCATGAAATACTTCATAATGATAGTAGTCAAGCCTTCCTCTCTGCATTAGTACTTCTCCCATGGCATACCCACTTGCACATGTCTCCATTTTGAATGGATATTGTATGCTTGGTAGCCCGAGCACTAGTGCTTGAATAATCATCATTTTTATCTCATCAAATTCCTTATATTGATTCTTCCCCCATTGGAAAATCTTACCACTGGGTGTTATGGCATGGAGTGGTGAAAATACCATTGAAAATGAAGCTATGAAATTCTAAAAGTATTTTGTTGTCCCAAACAAAATCCTAACTTCAATGAAATTTGTAGGAACTGGCCATTTCATGATGGCCTCCATCTTTGCGCGATATATCTTGAGCTCCCCTCAACCAAAACATACTCCAAATACACCAAATACTACTAACCCAACTCACATTTGTTGATATTATATAGTAGCTGGATCTTTTTAGAGTTTATAATACCTTCATAATATGTGATATGTGCTCCTCCTAGGTATCTCTATAAACCAGTATATCATCCAAATATACAATAACAAATGAATCTATAAAAGGGCATAAATCATCATTCATTAGTCTCATAAATGTAGTTGTTGCATTGCATAAACCAAATGGCATAACCAACCAATCATACAAACCTTGCCTTGTATTGATGGTAGTCTTCCAAGTATCTTTTTCTTTTACTTGTGCCTAATGATATCATGATTTCAAATCCAACTTAGTGAAGTACTTGGCATGTTGTAGCTGGTCGAATAGATCATCGATACTTGGAAGAGGGTATTGATTATTCAGTGTAATATTGTTCAATGTCCTATATACACATTCTCCAAGTTCCATCCTTCTTAAGCAAAATTATCATGGGTGACCCACAAGAAGAGGTACTTGGTTGAATCACACCCTGCTCCAATAACTGTTGCAATTTCTTATTCACTTTATTCACTTCTAGAATAGTTTGTCTATACACCCCAATGTTTAACAATGAGGAGTCTAGAAATAAATGTATTTTCTGCTCCACATCCATCTTGAGTGGTATCCATTTAGGGTCCTTGAATAATCCTATAATTTATCTTTATTCTCTTTATCACACTCCACTATGGATGCCTTCACTCTCATTGAATCATCATTAGACTGATTTTCTCTTAAGAAAAGAAAAAACATATTTCTTACTAGAACTAATCAACTTCTTTCCTTGGTTGGCACTTAACAATGAGATATTTGACTTACCTTTATGTGCATTGATGATGTAGGAATTCCCATCCTTGATGAATCAGTATTGGTTGGATCTCTATATGAAGATTGAATCCCCCATATACATGTAATTGATTCCAAAAACTACTCCACATAAATCAAGGGGTACTACATTCAATTCCACCTCATCAATAAAATAAACACTTATAGAAAATTTAATATTAGATTGTTTAGTTACCTTTATCTTTGTATCATTGTTTACCCAGCCTAATGGATAGGGGATAGGATGATCGTGAACCCCCAATCCAAGCTTATTGACCAGATCTACTGCTATGAGATTATCTTGTGAACCAGAGTCAAACAAAGCATATATGTTGGTGTTTTTTATGTGAATCTTGATGTGGAAGAGATTTATCATCTCCTTCCCTTCATGGCGATGAAGGATACTTAGATTCACCTCCTTTTGCATATATTTGCAGACAATATTGTCATCCACATCGGAGCTACTTTCAACTTGGCTGCTTGAATTTTTGGCTATAAGGTTCTTTTTCTTTCTGTCCATCTTGCGGTTCATTGGGTTCATCTCTGGATGTAGCTTCTGACATTTTCCCTCGATGTGGCCATCAATGTTACAATGCTTGCAATGCTCATAGGGATCTTTTCACCATTTTGCAATGGCTATTGTCTTCCTGTCTTCTCCCTCTTTCCACTTGTTGGAGCAGGACATTTTGGGACCAGTTTGGAAATTGTGCAGGAGAGAACCACACGAAAAGTCAGCTAAGGAGAAGTGTGTGTGGAATAAAGGAAGGAAGATAGCACATTTTTATGGGTCAGCATGCGCAAAAGGTGAAAGACATTTAGAGGTCGTTAGGAAATTTGTTCCATTTTGTAACGGGCTAAGACCTAATGTAAATTTATAAATATGTAAGGGTTTTTGGGTAGAAAGTAGCTTATGAGGGAGCTTAAGGTGTGTGATGAATAAGTGGTGATAAGTCTGAGATGAGTCATGTTGAGAAAGTGAGCTTAGTTGGATAGGTGAATAATGAGCTAAGTGTGTACTGTATGCACAAACAAAAAGTGAATTTTGGGTATAACTAAGATATCATGCATGAGTGCAATGAACACCTTTTATAAGAGATGATGTTGAATGATATTATAAGAAGCCTTTCATTGTGGAGGTATCCCATATTGAGTGAAACGCGTTAGAATATGGTGTCGATGTGTTATGATTTGATGTGTTTGTTTACTATTTTGTTTATTGGTTGGACTTAATGTATGTCGGGTAGTATGAATGTGTTATATGTTGTTATGGTTCTGTGCACGTAATGAATAATATAATGAATGAATTTTAAGTTGAATGGTTAGAATGAATGCCTCAAACCCCTTCATGACTATGTAAATCTATTTCCTGCAGTCCTTATAGATACCTTGGGTGAGACTTCACTTTCTTTTGAGTGATGTTGAAATGGTATGTATCTTAAGGGTTTTGTTGGTGAATTAATGTTGAACCTCGGGTCTTCCCACTATGTGCCAACAAATGGTTCCATTGTTGAGACCGAGATATGTGAATGAGGGGAATGTGGAGGTTGACTATGGAAGATATTGGACAATGGTTAGAGGAGAAAGAGAATGAGTCTTCCATAAGTCGGAATAAGAAATCACGGATCAGCTTGGAGAAATGGTTACAAAGGTATGTGTTTACAAATTTACATGATATTTTCTTTGTTGATTTCCTAAATGTTTTTGTAGAGTGGATACAAATTTTAGTAGAACAGAATGGAACATTCTGCACTATGGTTCCAAGGAGGTGGAATCATGAGCTGATTCGGGAAGTGACTTATGTCAGTAATAAGATATCACGCACGATAGATTTTTGGTTGGATAGTGTATTGGGAGGTTATATTACTGAGTTTTCTATAGATTGTACTCATTCATATATTACTGTTGAAGGAGAGTTATTTAAATGATCGCGCAAAATATACTTGAAGTCCTTGTCTACTTGGATAAAGATGTTTCTCTGTGATAAGGGGGTTATGAAGATGGAATCTGATTTCCCTAGTAGCTAAGTGTTTATGCATGCATTGGGGAACTGGGGGCTAACCAAGGGATGGTTTGAGTGTATGATAAGGATGAAGGAAAGATAAAATGAGGAAGGTATGGGTTGAGGATGTTGAGAGAAGAAGAATGTGCGACAGACGAATATATTGGAGTATTTCATAGTGCGAAAGATTTGTGTACAATAGGAAGAGGACCATAGCTAATAGAGAAGAGAAACAAAGTGAGTTTGAGGAAAGAGACACTAGTTCAATACTCCAAATGGGAGGAATTTCATGCATAGAATGAAAATATTATCATCTTAGTCTAGTAGAAGAATATATGTTACACCCCACTCAAGTCAGACTCTACGTCAAACCCACGGCCCCATGTGCATATCTAAGAACTGAGGTAAGATCTGAAAGTTTGTCAATTGTAGTTAGTGAAGGAAGTAAAGATAGAAGTAAAGGTAGTTAGAGTAGTGGAAGAAATATGACCACCCAACTTTAGGTAGTATCACCAAAGAAGAATACTATGTAGTATGCTATGGAGGGAGTGGATCCCACTTTGAGAATGCATGTCTTCCATGGAGTAGGGACAAAGGACCTAGAACAACATTTGTTTGTTTGTGAAGGAAGTTGGATAGTGAAGAATGTCTAGGATGATGATGCAAAGATTGCAGAGTTGGAAAAAAAAATTAGATAGTGCGTGTTACTTTGGTTTATGACGTATCAGTCCACTGCACCTATAGGAAAATCTAGGACATTGGTAGAGATTATGAAATCCTTGTTGAAAGAATTCCAGAAGATGAAGTTGTATTCGCAGTGCATTACATAACTGAAAGAGATCAAGTAGTTTGTGAATGAATCAATATGGGAATTTGATAAAAGATTCAAGAGACTGATGGATCAATTGAAATTCCATATTCCAGATGAGAAACATAGAGAGTGGTTCATTGCAAGATTGTTGCCTCATATACAATTCCCTTTGATGCAACAGAAGATTATGATGCAGTCAAAATCCCTAGAAATCGATATGAAATTGGAAGCATCCCCTGTAGGAGACAATGGCATAGGGAAGACTCAATTTTAGTCACATTTAGCAGCACTAACTATTCATTTATAGGATCTTATGAAAGGAAAGGAAAATCACAAAGAATTCTAGTGCGTTATCTATAGAATAGAAGGTCATCATAAGAATGGGTGTCCAACTTTTTAATAGTATTTGGCTATAGGATCTTTGAACCCCTTAGCCACAATAGGAGGGGTATGTTGTGAGATATTTAAAATGATGGGTTGCCATCCTACTACTTTTTTGTTAATGAAGAAGTATAAAATCACTACTAGAAACCTATTTTGTAATTTTTGTAAGATTGTGGGACATGATGACAAGGATTGTCATGCAGTGGATCTAATGATAAAGTGCATTGCATATGCATACAGAGTTGAAAGGGAAGAAGAAATAGAATGAGGGGTACTATAGTACAATACTATGAGAGGATACAATCAAGGAGGAAGAGGATGATTCAAAGGTTGTGGAAGAGGAGGATTTGGTATAGGAAGAGGCTCGATAATATGTTATAGCTATAATCATCTTGGGGATTTGGTGCGAGACTTCATAAATCCTTGCATGACATGTACATATTGTAGACAATTGGACCATGTGAAATAATATTGTTCGTAGATGATTGCGAAGTGGTAAGAGAAAAGGAAATAGAATGGAAAAATAATAGCAACAAAAGAGAGAAATGATCAACCAAGGATAGCATCAGTTACATGTGGAGGAGAAAGAACAGGAGATGATGCAACAAAGAGAGGAAAGAAGATTGAGTAGTGGGTAAGGAAAGAAAAAGAATATCCTCTATTGTTTGACCCTAGAAAGGATAAAGACACATATAATAAACTGAGGAAAGAACTGCTAGGAGTAGAATGGATAGCATCAACTTCGACTGTTCCACCTTTGTATGAGAGGCCACCTATGTATGGCATGACTCTAGTCTATGACCACACAAATACAAAAAGACAAGTTGACAAGGTAAGTACTTTGAAACATTTCTTAAAGATTTTTTTTTATATCTAATGAAGGATGAGACTGCATTAAGAATACTACACAGGATGATTGATCATCACACGCAATATAGGGAAGAAGTTGTCACACAACGAGGAGTTAAATAGGTACATTGCAAGAAGAGGAAAAACAAGGAGTTCGGACTTAGTGCGCAGATAGGAAGTTATGACATGGATGATATCTTTTTGTATCTAGGATCTGATGTAAATGTTATTCCGAAGTAGACATGAGAGAGGATGGGTAATCCAAAGTTGATATTGTCACCTATTCGTTTGAGGTTAGCGAATCAGCATAAGATTGTTCCAATTGGCAGACTAAAAGGAGTGAATATCAAGATTGATGGACTGCATAGTACAATAGACTTTGAAGTAATTGAGATAGTATGTGGTAGTAAACTTTATCCAACACTGCTAGAACTTGATTGGTATTTTGATAATCAAACTATTAATGATCTAAAGAAGAGACAAATGGTATTTGAAAGTTATCGCACCATTGGATTCCACTGAAGAAAGAATATATGTGGAACCAGGAAGGGGGAAAGAACTAGATAACCTTTATAATATGACTACATGGATGGATGACTATGTTAACCCTATGGCTGATGGTGCACTTAGTTTTTGAAGAATTTGTTCTCATGTGTCCAATTACGAAGAGGCCCTAGAGAATTAGTAGTATATATTTCATTAATTATACACAAGGACATGTGCCCATATCACTCATTCATTATGCTTAATTGGAACTAAGGTTTGTGATCTTCCGAAGTATGATGGACTAATAGATTTGGATCCATTTGTGAAATAATTTGAACTACAGATACTAGATCAATAGAGACTGCTAGCCTTAGATGTCATATTAAAAGGAATCCCAGTGAGATGGTGATATGCACATAAGGAGAGGATAAAAAAATGGCAACAATGCATAAGACTATTGCAGGTTAGGTTTGGAACAAAGTATATTGCATTGAAGTATACAAGGTTGAGTTTTCCAGTAGAGCATGTTACAAAGTGCACAACAACATGGATATTAATACCTAAGAAATAATGGGAACATTTTTTTCTACACACCCTGGATACGATGTCAAAGAAATGGTGCTTAGAATTGGAAGTGCACAGAGGAACAATAGACTGGGAAGAGTTGATGTACAACTTTAGGGTAATTTTCAATTTTGAATATGATGCACATTTGGTAGACACAACACTGTAGGTGATAAAGTAAAATATTTTTAATATGAAGACTTAATATACCTAGTACCCTTGTGTAGTACGCACATATACTCTACGACCGTTCATGAAGATTTGGAATGTTATATCATTGTTGAAAAACACCAAGAGAATTAAGACCCAAGAAATTTGCAAATACCAGAAAAACTAGAGGAGAAAACGTAGTATAAGGTCCACAACTTAAATCTATTGTATATTTAAATACATTGAAAATGTGCAAAGTGAATATCAGTATAGAGGATAATCCCAAGTTTGCGAAAATTGGATATTATTGGAATGAAGAAACTGTTGAGAAAATTGTTGATTTACTGCACGAGTACCAAGACCTATTTCTGACTACATTTTCAGAGATGAAAGGGATTTCTAGAGAGATAGGAGAGATTAATATCCCTTTGAAGCTATATGTTAATCCTATGAATTTGATACCCTACCAACTGAATCTAGTATATAAGAAGAAATTAAATTAGAAATAGATCAACTTACATTTAAATATTTAGTCAATAAGCTAGTTTTGAGGGGGAAGACATGTAAGAATTTGACAGGAAAGACACCATTGATATTAGTGTATGGACAAGAAGTATTCATGCCTGTGGAATTCATTGTGCCAAGTCTATGCATTGTTGCATTGACAAATCTTAATAATTATAGCATGGTAGAGAATATACTATCAGAGTTAGCAACATTGGAGGAGGATTGTTTTGTCATATGATCTCATCAACAAGTTCAGAAAGCGCATGAAAAAGCATGGCATGATAGATACATTAAACAAAATAAGTTCCAGAAAAGAGACTTAGTTTTTCTTTATGAAAACAAGTTTTAACAACATCCTAGGAAGTTCCAAATGCACTAGTTGGTCCATACATGATAATATTGGTGACAGACATAGGTGTTGTTGAATTGGAGAAGTTGAATGGGAAAGTTGTGGAAGGACTGGTAAATGGTAGTCGGTTGAAACTGTATAGGGATAGTCATGCTTCTACGCACTAGTATAAGCATGAATTATGTGTACCATAGGATATGTATTATAATGTATCATAGAAAAATGAAAAGAAAAGAAGAAAATAAATAAAATAGTTTGATTCAAGAGACAAAAGGTTGAAGTTATGCATAAGGTATTGTTCAAACAATTAAACTAGTAAGGAGATAAACCAGAAAATGTTGCAGACATGTAGAAAAAGGAAGGAATTACACACAATAAGGAGGATTGAATTGCTACAAAGATATGTGTAGAGGGCAGGAAAATCATTAAAGAACATACATGACAATACAAGCATTAAAGAGAAAACATGACGACGAGGTAGTGGAGACGCGTAGTCATAAATGAAAAATGACAAGAGGATTTTGACATGATGGTAAATCTAGTGTATGATCCATTGGATGATATGAAGTTATTGAATATTCACAACAAGAATTGAATGAAAATGCAAGTGGATTAGACTACAAATTTGGGCACGAAGAATAATGGAAGAAGCTAGTGACATGATATAAAAGAATATGATAGGTTGACGCGAAAAGGTTGTTATTGTTCGAGCATTCAAAGATACAGAAAGAACCGAGTGATTTTGACAAAGTCGTGCAAGTAAGTTGTAGACATGAGTTAGTTGCATATAGAAATGGTGCCATCAAAGATAGGAGAAGCCTCATCACAACAGAAGAAGCAATGCACTAGGAAGACATCGATACCTACATCCAAGGAAATCTCGAGACCATCAATGCTAGGGCCAAGCCTAGTTAACTTTCTGAAGGATTATGTGCCACCGAGGAAGTTGATAGAGAATAAGGTTAAGATACCAAAGGAACCAAATTATGAACTTTTCGAACCAAATATCCCACCAGGCGTAATCAATGAATAAGATATGATAGGAACGATAGGAAATCTAAAGTATGAATATCATGACTTGGTAGACATATAAGTACGTGGGCATAAAACTAATTTTGGATTCAAAATAATTTATAGTAGAGCCACATGAGTGGTAGTATGGATGGATAAAATAGGCATTTTGAATGCATTAGATATTTCGCATTTTGGTAGGAGTGAAGAGATCAAAATATGCGTCAAGTTGTTATTGAGATGAATTCATGGAGGAGTTTATGGTTGGATAGGCCAGTGTAGATATACACTCAACTCATTGTGTGGATCACCAAGTTACCAACAATAGTGGAATACCCACTATCATTATTCAAATACAAATCTAAGGAGAAATTTGGGGCGGAAAAGATGGAGAAGTATGACATGCATAGAGGAGCACATTGTTTGGGCATTGCAAGTATTAATGATGATACTATTAGTTTCATTATGTAGGTTTTGTCCTATAAGTTATTGAGGAAATGTCACAAATATCAAGTACAATTAGGTGTAATAGTAGCAGTTGAGAATTGCATTGCAGGAGTACAAATGAGTTGGGCAATGTTCCTAGTAAATCGATTCTTGATAGATTGTAGGGAGGGACAAGATAAAGGAACATAATTCCATTATACATGGATATAGATATTGATTGCATTAGTGGCTAGGAGGGAGCTAGAAGAAACTCAATTTCTGGGAGCTGTGAAGAAACCATGTTTGGTAGAAATATATGTGAACATGTGGCATATTGCACACAAAGAAAAATAGTTGTATAAAAACATTAATTTCTATGTTTACAAGGAGGTAATTCAACAGAGAATTTAGGATACACTGCACATACTATCATGGGTAGTGGAAGCATACAAGATGATTGCACATATTAAAACAGGAAGACACCATATTTATATCCAAGCTAAGAGGTACCTAAATCAATAGTGGTTGATGACCAGATACAGGTTGACAGGAGATGACGTTGGAAATATTATAAAAGATAGGGAGGAAGAATGGAAAACCCTAGTACCATAAATGGAGCATCCAGAAACACAACCACCATAGAAAAATCCACTAGAAGAAGAAGAAGAATAGGAATGACAAGGAAATGGCATAGGAGACACATAGAAAAACATACCATGCCCTGGAGAGAAGAGGAAAGAACATGATAAGGGGAAATCAATACATCAATGTAAGAAAATGAAATCATTCAAGGGAGTGTCCACCCAGGCCTTAACAAAATATGATCTAGAGAAAATAGGAGATCAAGTAAAAGAAGCAATGGACAAATCATTTCAGCATGCAATGTAGAAACAAGAGGAGATACACACATATGTACAAGAACAGATAGATTCATCATGTAAGAGTTTGGAAATAGACAAGATAGCACTAGAGAAAAGGACAGAGGGAGAAAATACAGAGATTACAATGATGATTACAAAATCAATAATGGAAAACTCTCATCCATCAAAAGTATCAGTAGAGCATCGAGTGATAAAGATATCACCAATGGATATGGAGTTACCCTCGACATAGATGCGGGAGAAATCACAAGCAATAATTCATATTGACTTAGTCTTTTCACAGTTCCCGATGAATGTGTGAAATGGTTTGTAGAAAAGTGATACAGAGAAGATAAATTTATGCACAGAACCAATGACAATGGAGTTGACTAAAGTGACAAATGATAAGGAAACATTGTAGATAGAATACAACAAATTTATGATGGAAGGGGATGAGACTGGAAAGAGAGTAGGGAGGTTGAAAAATGTAGTGCAGGAAGTGTACAACAATTTTACAGAGATACCAATGGAAGTATATACTCCATTTGAAGAAGTGTTGAATATTAGTGAAGCCATTCATGGATTTCGTGTGGAGATGATAGACTTAGAAGCGTGCACTATGACAAGCACTCCACCTGAGGAAAGGGAGAAAAGGTATAAGATAATGACAAAAATAATGGAAAGTATCGAGAGATTGGAGGAAGAGTGTGAAAAGTTGTATGAACAAAAAACACAAGTGTGGAATCAACTAACAGAAGATGAAGAGTTGCAAGGAATAGGGAATAAGTTGCATGATGGGCTAGAGGAGGTACAAATTTTTAAAGAGACAATGAGCACTCTACCACCAACAAAAAAGTGGGTTGCAATCATGGAGAATAGGAAGTTGTACTTAGAAATAAACAAAATAATAGTATAATAGTAGACTCACACACAAAATATTGTGACGTTGTAGGAGGAAGCATTTCAGGTAACATACGAACTTGTAGCTACGCAAGGCATAGTGAAGCAGACAGTGAAAGAGAATGAAGAGAAGTTCAAGACCCACATTATAGTAGAAACAACAGAGAGAATTTTGTATGAGTAAACAAAATTAAAGGAAAAGGTAGTGACTGCAAGAGAGATGTTCCAGAAGTTCATTGAAAAGTGGAAGAAGGCCTGAAGTGGCTCAGGATGAGCCACAAGTGAGTGTTGGGGGCCTGTTAAAGCAGGACATTTTGGGACCAATTTGGGAATCATGTAGGAGAAAACCTCATGACAAGTCACCTAAGGGGCATCACATGTCGAAGAAAGGAAGGTTGTTAGTGCATTTTGAGGGGTCAACATGTGTGAAAGGTGGAACATAGTTAGAGTTTGTCAGGCATTTTGGTCCAATTTTTAACGAGCTAATCCCTAATGTAAATGTATAATTATGTAAGGGTTTTTGGGTAGAAATTATATTATGAGGGAGATTACGATGTGTGATGAATATGTGGTGATAGGTCTGAGATGATTGATGTTGATAAAGTGATCTTAGTTAGATAGGAGAAGAATGAGCTAAGTGTGCACTCTATATGCGAACGATAAGGGAATTTTGGGTATAACTGTGATATCATAGATGAGAATAGTGAACACATTTTGTAAGATATGATGTTTAATTATAATATAATAATCCTTCCATTGTGTATGTATCCCATATTTAGTGAACCATGTTAAAATATGGTCACTCTGTGTTATGCTTTGATGTGTTTGTTTATTGTTCTATTTATTGCACGCATGTAATGTATGTCAGGTAATATGAATATGTTATATGTTGTTATGGTTCTACACACATAATAAATGGTATAATTAATGAATGTTAAGTCGAAAGGTTAGAATGACTTCCTCACACCCGTTCATGACTATGGAAACCTGGTTCTTGTATTCCCCATAGATACCTCGGGTCAGACCTCACTTACTTGTGGGTGAGGCCGAAAGGGTCAGTATCTTAAGGGTTTTGTTGGTGAATTAATGTTAAACCCTGGGTCTTCCCACTGTGCGTCAACATAACTTCTTCTTCCCCTCCTTGGAATCTTGTGGGTTCTATTTCTACTTCAAACCACTTAGTTGCCCTTTCTTTTGACCTATGTTTAATGAGAATTATTTCATTCTTTCTCTCTTGCTTCTCTTTTCATTCATTTGGTTAATGAGAATTATTTCATTCTTTCTCTCTTGCTTCTCTTTTCTCATATTTTCTCTGCAAATTTTGTATGTCATTTACTATATAGATCTATTCCTTGTAGGTTCAACACATTTATAGGAGTTCCATGAGTAAGTTTTGTACATTAGAAATGGGTCTTTATGCCTAAGTATGCTCAAGGTGGGGAACAAGGGCCTTAATCCTTAATTGAACCTTCTTGATTTGAAGCATCATGAACAACACCTATAAACTATTAAACGAGCTCTTATTAGGGATTATTTATTTAAGGAATTTCACATGAGTTCCATTAATATGTTATGCATATCATGTATGGATATTAGAGCATTGACCACGGTCATTAAGGGAAACAACATTCTCTATCCTGTGACAATAGTCAAGGGAGGGAAATCATAATGTTAGGTCATAAACAAAGCTTATTTGGCTTAAGTGTAATAAAATCATCCTCATGCCATCACATGAGACAATGGATGGGTTGTGGTGCCTTGACCATTATCAAAGAATTAAAACAATTTCCTTATGAATTTATTTAATCTTCTTGATATCAATATCCTTGAACAATGTTTTGAGCCCACACATAATAAATTTATAGGTGTTCTTTGGAATTTCAGTGGGATATAGGCACCATGAATAGGTTTTATGGATTGGAAATTTGGTTTGACACCAAAACATGGTTAAGAGGGAAATAACATGGGAATTAAGCCTAATTAATCCTTTCCAAGATCAACCATCATGAACAACACTTTGAAATCATGACCTAAGACTTCCCTAGTTTCCAAGATCAACCATCATGAACAACACTTAGAAACCATGACCTGAGCCCTCCCTAGGTATTCGTTGGCATCCAAGTTGAATGTGGGAACCATTACAATACCTTAGGTGTAGCATCCCCAACCACCAACTAGGATATGCGACATGAAAATTCTGAATTCTGTTACCATTAAATCAAATACCAAATTGTGCATATGAAGAGAGTTAAGAGGAAATAATACCCATATGCATGCAACAATAACAATTCATACATAGAATTAAGTAATAGAGATTCCTTGACATAAATTCATAATTGCACAAACACATAAATTAAAATAAGAACAAGAAAGACACTTATCTCATGAAATAAAGACCAACTGCATACAAACCTTCCACGTTCCTCCCATCCATAGACCACATTGCTTGTAATCTTAATAGTGGGTCACCCCTGAGCTGGGTCTAAACTCTATCAGGGAAAATAAAATACTAAGCTTGTATAAGGTTTGAAAAGAAACCTAATTTATTAGTCCAAGGTTATCATCTATTGAAACTAGCATACAGTCTCTCATTCCCCACATGCCTGTCCCACCCCATGAACTGTACCCGTTCTCTTCTCAACAGTCCCTCAGATGCCCCTCTTCCTTTTTGGGGCTTCATCAATAGGACAAACAGAAAGTATCAAATCCCTATAGCTATTTCCCAATGCACCCGGGAACAATGTTGAGTAGTTCCTTGCCTAGAGAAACTACTCACAGGCCTGGCATTCCACTTCTTCGACATAGAAAATATCTCACCTGGAGAGAAATTCCTATGGGATTGATAACTTGCTTCTTTGACCATAGGCGTGACAACCCACCTCTTCAATCATGGCCCTGACAACTCACCTATTTGACCTACAGTCAAACTAGGTACAATAACATATGGTAGCATGGATGAGTGGATGGTAGGAAATCATCCATGAATAATCTAGAAAAAACAATTATGGGAAATACACCAATCTTCATATTATATATATGCATGTGCCTTTTATGACACATGGCACACAAGGGACTCTCTTGTCCCCCCTTTAGAAAATTAGGATATATATAAATTTATATCCATACTTTAACCTTTAAGGAATATTAATATAATATTCCATTGGGATTAAGCCCCCAAACTTATCCCATTTTCCTAGAATCTCAACCCCCTTCCCCTTTCTAGTGGAGTTTATCCCCCCATATCTTTTGTTTGGTCTGTCTGTAGTAGTGGTGTAGTTTATTAATAATATGAGTATGAATTACATTTACAATATAGGAACATTGGCCTTTAGCATCTAGGCTCTCTGGCCTAATAGTCATATAAGCATTCTAGCCTATAATAACCTGTCTCGCCATCCTATAAAACACAACATATGTACAAAGTCTCCTTGGCCATCAAGATCATGCACTCAAACCGATGTGCGTATAACTCTAGGATGTGCACACTCTTCTTTTGGTGTGTCATCCTCATTCACTTACACGTGTGCGCAATACATTATAATATGTGTGCACTTCTTTGGTATGAGATTCTCGTGCACTGACTCAATGCATGCATAATCATACCAAAGACCTTGTATCATTAGCTCACTAGCTTATATGTGTAATTTACATTTACATTTACAATTGGGGCTCAACCTAGGGGTATTACATTAGGAATACTAGATGGGTCTCAAGTCCTTAACCAGAGTCGAGGAAGTGAAAATAGAGCATCTATCCATAACCTTGCTTCTTAGGATTATTTTCCATGGATGAGTCCTTGAACCACCACATTTGATGTTTAATGGTCATCAATTTCCTCCAAGGGTGCTATGGGAACCATGACTAGGTCTAACCAATGAGTCTTGAGGTCTAACCAAGGTTGGGGAAGGACAACAAGGGTATTTTCCACTAAATGGAAATACTCAAGATCAGTCGCCATGAAAAACACCTAAAATCCACAAAACATTCACTCTCTTAGGGATATTTTTGACTATGCATTGTTTACCAAGGTACATTATGATGTTTTCAGTATACTTGATAGGTCTTTAGGTCTTAACAATGTTCAAGGAAGGACAAAAAGGGCCTTAAGAAGTTAATAAATATTATCGGGCTTAAGCAACGTGAAATATGCATTGAAACACCACATAGGACCTTTGTATGGATCTCTAACCTCCATGTGGGATATGTGCATGACTACTTGGTTTTGTGTGATGGTGATAGGTTTAGTGGCCTAGACCATGGTAAAAATGGAAAACACCAGCCTTACATGTGAAAATGAACCTTCTATGTTAAGCCCTAATATTGTCTCATTACCCCTTAATTGGGGCATATTACATTAGTAATGTTATTTTATTTATGTCGACTTTATTCCATTAGTTGTAATTATACCTCCTAGTCTCCTATATATACCAAGAAGACATTTTCATTTGGAATCATCTTGGAATTGTACATTTATGTGGGCATTAGGAGGTTTCCCCCTCAAAGAGGCTTATTATTTGAATTTATCTCTTTTTCAAGGCGTTAAGTACTTATTCTGAGGTTTTTCTATGCTATATTGATATTTGATTCTTAAGATATGGTATCAGAACTCTACGTCTTGGGGTTTCACTGGTACATCTGAGACACCTTGGAATTTTCACTATAAATTGTTTTCTACAATGTTTCAGAAGGAACAACTTGGATGATATTTATTAGACAGATCAAGGTACGTTGGGTTAAAATTTCATCTCCTGAGGCCTTATAATTTCGGATATACAACCTATGCAAGATAGGGTTATGGAATCATCCTGAACTGAGTCATTGCGGAATTTTTGCTATAAAAAATTTTTCTCTAATGTTTTAGACCCTAAAATCTAGAGGATATTCACAAAAATTAGTAAGGTATCTGTGGTAAAACTTTCAGCTTCTTGGTCGTCTTACATTTGTATATACACCTCGTGGAAGATAGGGTATCTGACTAGTCCTATTGACTAGTCTCAAGAAGCGGTTCCAGGTAAAACAATCATAACTTCTTCCTAGAGTATCCAAATTGAGTGAGACTAGTTGCATTGGATAGTGGATAGTCTATAGTATTGTTGGTACAAGTTTTAGAGTTTTATATCAATTATTTTGTGCAGGGCACGCTATACAAGTGACATCTCCTGGAAAGGACAAAAATCAGCGAGTTGTGGGGAAGTTACCGTAAATTCCACTTGGCAAATCCAATTTTGATCAGACCTATGGCATTGCAGAGAAGAAATATCAAAGAACTACAAAAAATAAAGTTTCATACCCAGAAGGGATGAAACGTTGGATATAGAGCAGAAGAAATATTGTCTAGCAGAACCACCTCAAAATCAAGGTTCAAAAGTGATACTTGGCCAACATGCCACCCAAAAAGGGAAATTCTACACCAAATAAGCCTCCAGATAATCCTACATGGACTCTTGATGAAGGTGAAGAAATGCGTAGGGACATAAATGATTTACAAAATAAGACAGTAACAAAAGATGAACTACCAGAGATGATGGAGGGTTTAAAAGGGGAGATCATGGAAGGATTGAAAAATTTCATAATAGAGAGGACACCTGAAAGTGAAAATGTAGCCGATGAAATTCATGATGAGGACACAAGGAAGGTGAATCAAGAATGGATAAATTCCAACTTTGGGTTGAATACCAACCACATTCCTAAGATCGATATGAGGAAGTTTGATGGCAAGTACCCAATCACATGGATACTTCAAATGGAGCAATTCTTTGATCTACATAATGTGCCACATACACAAAAGGTATGAATTCCTTCTTTATATTTAGAAACCAATCAATTTGTATGGTATCAATGGATTTTTTCTCGCAAATCACTCGTCACTTGGAAAATTTTCACGAAAGAAATGATAACACACTATGATGATACAAGGAGCAATACCTTCTTTAGCCAATTGATAAATCTCAAGCAAAAGGGTTCAGTTACAGAGCACATTGAGAACTTCCAAAGATTGAATATAAAGGTAACAGATATTCCAAATGACCACTTGATTTATGTATTCATAGGAACTTTAAAAGATAACATTCAACATGAGGTTTTCCTTTGGGAAACCAAATCATTGGAGAATGCATTTAAGGTGGCAAGAAATGTTAAAAGTAAAAATATGGCTATGGCTACTAGAAGGACCAATCCCAACATCTATAGAGAGAATAATTCACCTAATTCCTGGGAATGTTCCTCCTAACATCAAGCCATACATATACAGTTATGCCCAGAAGAGTGAAATTGAGCGCATGGTTGAAGAAATGTTAGAGGCTGGCATTATTAGACCTAGCCAAAGTTCTTACTCTACACCAGTGGTAATGGTATTCA